>PVIC010007270.1:26980-51548 GCA_004025085.1 Thryonomys swinderianus | reverse complement strand
GAGGTTTCTCAACCATACAAGGAGTTGGAACTCAGCACGTTTTGCTATGAACTCAGTTCAAGAAACTGAATTGAATCCTCCATGGTGCACCCTGTAGCTCTTGTTTTCCCTGAGAAACAACAGTTTGTTCCCACAGGCTCCATTGAAAACAATTGGAAAATGTGGGATAACAAGTTTCTCCACCAAACATGGAGCTGGAACTCAGATTGTTGTGCTGTGAATTCAGGTTCAGAAAATAAATTGAATCCTTCATTCAACACTCTGTGGCCCTTGTTTTCCCAGAAAGCAATTGGACAGTGTCGGATAACAGGAGGTTTCTCCACCAAACAAGGTGCTGGAACACAGAAAGTCTTTTCTTTTATTTGAATTCTTTATTGGTACAATTTACATACATCTCACAATCACATATAACATTGGGGAATTTGTAGCACTATATGACCCAATTAATTCTCATATTTACACATATGGCTACCCACCCACACCTTTCCACCCCTTTTATACATACTCTTTTCTTTTCTTTTCTTTTCTTTCTGTATCATATTTATTCCTTCCCCTCATTACATTCCTGCATGAAATTTTCTATTGAAATTTCCCACTCTATAAACTATGTCACACTTTCTGGAGCTCCTTTGCATCTACAGGTATTCATGTCAAAGAGACGATCCGGAATTTGTGTATCTGTGATCTACTGATTTCACTTATTAATTTATACTTCAGGTGTCTCCATTTGAACCTATATGGATCAATCTTGTCATTCTTTATGGCAGAGTAATACTCCATTTTATAAAAAAAAAACACGTCTTCTTTATCCACTCTCCAGTTGATGGACATTTGGGTTGTTTCCAAGATTGAGCTATCACGAACTGAGCTGCAATGAACAAGAGTGTACATGTGTCTTCAAAATGTGATTTTTAAAAATTCTATTGGGTGTATTCCTAGCAGAGGGATAGCAGTTTCAAATGGGACCCCCTAGTCCTAGATTTCTGAGAAATCTCCACACAGATTTCCACAATAATTGCACAAGTCTGCAATCCCACGAACAGTGGAGAAGGGTTCCTTTCTCCCCACAGCCACAACAGCATTTATTGTTGGTTGATTTTGTGATAGTGACCATTCTTTGTGGAGTGAGATGAAATCTCAATGCTGTTTTCATTTGCATCTCTCGAATGACCTGTGATGTTGAGCATTTCTTCATATGCTTCTTGACTGCTTTGACTTGCCTCTGAGAAGTGTCTGCTCATTTCAGATGCCCATTTTTGAATTGGATCCTTAAATTTGGGGAGGCTCATCCCTTTGAGAGCTTTATGTATTATAGATAATAGCCCTTTGTCTAAAAAACAGCTAGTAAAGATTTTTTTCCATATTGTTGGTTGCCATTAGCAGTGCCAGCGACTGCTTTTGCTATGAAGAAGCTCTTCAGTAGGATGAGATCCCACTTGTTGATTCTTTCTGCTAGTTCTTGTGCTACAGAGGTTTATTTATAAAGTCTCTGCCTAAGCCAATGTCTCCAAGAGTTTTACCTAGTCTGTTTTCCAGGAGGCTTACTGTTTCTGCTTTAATGTTTAAGTCTTGTATCCATTGTGAGTTTTGTTTTGTGCATGGTGAAAGAGATAGGTCTACTTTAGCTTTTGGCAGGTTAAAGCCCAGTTTTTCCAGAAATATTTGTTAAAGAGGCTCTCTTTCTTCCATAGGGGATGTTTGCCTCCTTTGTCAAAGATAAGGTGGCTTAGTGTATCCGGACTTGTTTCTGGGCCTTGTATTCTATTACACTGGTCCTAAGGGCAGTTACTTTTCCACTACCATGCAGTTTTTAATCACAGCAACTTTATAGTAAAGTTTTAAATTGGGGATTATAATACGCCCTGCCATGTCATGGTTGCTTAGAATTGCTTTTGCTATTCTAGGTTTCTTGTGTTTCCATATGAATTTTTGTATTATTTTCTCTAGCTCTGTGAAGTATGCCATTGGAATTTCAATTGGACTTCCACTGAATCTGTATAGTTGTGGGAGTATAGACATTTTGATGATGTTGGTTCTCCCTACCCAGGAACAAAGTATATCTTTCCACTTTCTGGTCTCCTTTTCTATCTCAGTTTTCAGAGTCCTATAGTTTTCAGAGGAGAGGTCTTTCACTTCCTTTGTGAGGTTGATTCCAAGATATTTCATTTTTCTGGGTTCTACTGTGAAAGGGATTGACTCCCGGATTTCTCTTTCACTGAGTCTGTTGTTTGTGTAGACAAAGGCTGTTGATTTTAGAGCTTTGACCCTGTATCCAGCAACACTACCAAATTTGGTAATTAACTCTAGCAGTCTTTAGGTTGAGTTTTTAGGATCCTCTAGAGTATCATATCATCAGCAAATAATGACAGTTTAACTTCTTCCTTTCCTATCTTTATTCCTTTTATGTCTTTGTCCTGTCTGATTGCTATGGAGAATGTTTCCAGTACTATATTGAACAACAGTGGTGACAGCGAGCATCCTTGTCTTGTTCCTGACCTTAGTGTAAAAGGTTTCAGTTTTTGCCCATTGAGTATGATGCTGGCTGTTGGTTTCTCATAAATAGCTTGTATTAAATTGAGATAAAATCCATCGATTCCAATTCTCTGTAGGGTTTTGATCATAAATGGGTGTTGGATTTTGTCAAATGCTTTTTCTGCATCTAATGAGATAATCATATGGTTTTTGTCCTTGAGTCTGTTAATATAGTGCATTACATTGATTGATTTACGTATGTTGAAGCAGCCTTGAATCCATGGGATAAATTCGACTTCATCAGGGTGTATGATTTCCTTCATAACTCTCTGTATTCTGTTTGCCAGTATTTTATTGAGAATTTTTTCGTCAATGTTCATTAGAGAGATTGGCCTGTAGTTTTCTTTCTTGGTGGGATATTTCCCTGCCTCTGGAATCAAGGTGATGGTTGCTTCAAGGAATGATTTGGGGAGTATTGTTTCCCTTTCAATTTCATTAAAGAGATTGAGAAGTACAGGTATTAACTCTTCTTTAAATTTTTTGAGAATTCAGCAGTGAACCCATCAGGACCAGGGTTTTTCTTTGCTGGAAGGTTTTTATTACATTTTCAAATTCCCAGATTGATATCAGGTTGTTTATCATTTTTATATCTTCTTCATTCAGCTTTGGAAGTTCATAGTTGTCTAGGAATCTATACATTTCTTCTAGATTTTCCATCTTCTTGGAGTATAGATTTTAAAAGTAAATGTTTATGATCATTTGGACTTCCTCTAGGTCTGTGCTGATTTCCCCATTTTCATTCCTTATAGCATGGATTTGAGCCTTTTCCTTCCGTTGTTTGATAAGGTTGGCTAAGGGTCTGTCGATCTTACTTATCCTTTCAAAGAACCAACTCTTTGATTCATTGATTGTATTGTTCTCTTTGTCTCCACTGCATTAATTTCTGCTCTGATCCTTATAATTTCGTCTCTAGTATATGCTTGGCTTTGTTTTGCTCCTCTTTTTCTAATTGTTTGAGGTTCATCATTGGATAGTTTATTTCAGTTTGCTCTATTTTCTGAGTGTAGGCATTCACTGCTATGAATTTCCCTAACAGAAATGCTTTCATTGTGTCCCATAAGTTCCTGTATGTTATGTTGGAGTTGTCGTTGAGTTGCAGAAACTGTTTAATTTCTTCTTTAATTTCTTTTATTGTCCAATGGTTGGTTAACAGAGTGTTGTTCAATTTCCATGTATTTGTGAGGATCTTGGAATTTCTTCTGCTATTCAGCTCCAGTTTCAATGCACTATGATCTGATAGTATGCAGAGGTTAACTTCAATTCCTTTGCATTTACTTAATGTGATCTATTTTGAAGAATGATCCATGGGCAGCTGAGAAAATGGTGTATTCTTGCTTTGAAGGGTGAAAAATTGTGTAGGCATCTAATAAGTCCATTTGCTGAAAAGTTTGACTTAGCTCAAGTATTTCCTTATTGACTCTTTGTCCAGTTGATCTATCCATTTGTGACATGGAGTATTAAAATCCCCTACTATTATTGTATTCATGGATAACTGGCTTTTCATTTCCAGTAATGTTTGTTATATATAGTTGGGTGCATTAGAGTTCGGTGCATAAATATTTATGATTGTCATTTCGTTCTCTTGGATAGTTACTTGTACAAGAATATAGTGATGTGCTTTATCTCTTTTAATCAGTTTGGGTTGGAAATCTATTTTATCTGCAAACAAGATAGCCACTCCTTCTTTTTTGCAGTTCGCTGTGGCATGGAGGATAGTTTTCCAACCTTTTATTTTCAGTCTATGGGTTTCCTTCTGAATTACGTGTGTTTCCTGTATGCAGCAGATTGTAGGATCTTGCCTCTTGATCCAAGATGATAGTCTGTGTCTGTTAATTGGTCCAATGAGTCCGTTGACATTAATGGTTATGACTGATATGGACATATTCAGAGCTGCCATGTTTCCCTGTTCTTGGTTCTTTGCTTCTTTGCTTTTCCCCTTTTCTATTTAGTTTCTTGTTTGCCCCAATGAATTTATTCTCCTGGGTCTCATGGGTATGGACTTTTCTGTGTTTTTTCCCAAGATGTTCTTTAGGATGTTTTGGAGTACAGGTTTCATATTTATGAAGTTTTTCAGGTGTACTTTATCGTGGAAGGGTCTAATTTCCCTGTCTATTCTGAAAGATAGTTTTGCAGGATACAACAGTCTAGGTTGGAGGTTGCTTTCCTGCAATGTTTGAAATACTTCCCTCCATGCTCTGCTTGCACTGTTTGTGTTGAAAAGTCTGCCGTGGGCTTCCTTTTGTAGTTGATTTTCTTGCTTTCTCTCACTGATTTCAGTATTTCATTATTTTGTTATACATCTGGAACCTTGATAATTGCATGTCTAGGTGTAGATATTTTTATGTCACGGCATTTTGGAGTCCAATAGGCCTCATTTATCTGTATCTCTATTTCTTTTCCTGTGAAGTTTTCTGTGTTTTCTCTGACAATAGCGTTTTTATGTCTTTTATCCTGTCTCCTGCTTTCTCAATGACTCCAATCAGTCTTATATTATGTTTCTTTGAGTCATCAAGAAGCTGTTGATTTCTCATGGCCCTTTGCTCTTTTTCATAGATTATATCTTTCTTGTTCGTTGGCTGCTATGCTGTCCTCTAGGTCTAAGTTTTGGTTCTCTGCTTCATTCATCCTACTGTGTAAGCTTTTGTTTTCCTTCATCATACCCTGGAGCTCTGCTTGAAGCTGTTTAAAAGGTTCCATTGCTTATGTTATCTTGGATACTATCATCTCGCTGATCTCTTCTTTAATGATGACCTTCACTGTGGACAGGATCCCTGTTTTGATCTCAGAGATGAGTTCTGATTTCCATTTTACTAGATCTGCTTTAGTTACCATCTCCAAGAGTCCTGGTGTTTGAGTTTCAGTTTGCCCTATTTCCCTTTTTCTCTGAATTTCCCTGTTGTGGTGATTTTTTTGTCTGTTTTTTGTGTATTTTCTCATTTCAACTCTTTCGTTGTTATTAATGCTCTTTTTCACCTGATGACAGGGCAATGTTTGTTGCAGGTCTCTTTCTATTATCTGGGGCCCTTCGGATGTGGCACTTTCCTGGGGGGTCCTCCTTGAGTCTGTAATCACCCTTCAGAGTTCTCAGTTGTGACACATCATGGGAGTTATTTGAGCAGAACAATCACAGCATGTTTCTTACCATAATACAATGAATGCCAATATCATTGTTAAACACACTAAATAAGATTAAAAATTATTGTTAAATTCTATTTTGGAGGGCCACCATCCGTTTCCCACAGACTGAAGGGAGTGGCACGGACCCGGCTGCTGTGGGCCACAGTCCCTTTCCTGTGGATTGAAGGGAGTGGCGTGGACCCGGCTGCTGTGGGCCGTGGTCCGTTTCTGGCAGACTAAATGCTGCCCACTGGCCCACTGTATCCCGGAGCTATATAGTCAGCAGTCAGGTATGGACCCTGGGTGACAGCTGAACCACGGAGGGTTCAGGGCCTCCACCCAGTCCCAACCCCACCACGGAGCTGTGTTGTGATGGCCCAGGCCCTAGAGGAGCTGGAGCCATCTCCTGCATCCCTCCACAGGAGGCGTGCTCATAGAGGCTCACTGAGACACCAGGCAAGATAAAAAAAGGGGGAATCTAGCTTCTATTTTGCCATCCACTCCTAGATCCCTATATTCACCTCTTGTCCCCACACCCTCTCCTATCTTCCTGTCAGAAGCAATACCATAAGTAAAAGATCCTTAGGCTGCCCTATTTCTTCTTCTGTACTATTATAAGAAGCTGTGCAAAGCCTTCGATGGTCTTACAGCATACAGTTGGTACTGTTGTACATATGCCCTCTAACCCTGTAGTACCCACTGGCATATATGAGGTTCTAGGGTATAGGTGATCTTCCTAAATCTGCTAACTCTATTTCATTCTCCTCCTGTCTCCCTACCTCCCTGATTCCCCAGTGACCTTTTATCCCCAAAGGGTTCAGGAGCTACATTTATGATCTGTATGTTGTATACACATTGCTGATTAATTCTAAATTTTGGCATAGAGACATAGAGGTAACTCATAAACTCAAAGTCTCCAGAATAGAATTTAAAAAAACTTTTTTAGTGTATTTAATATTGATATTGACATTTATTGTATTAAGGTAACAAACATGATGTGATTGCTCTGCCTAAATACCTCCCATGATGTGTCAGAAGTGAGAACTCTCAAGGGTCATTACAGATTCAAAGAGGACCCCCCCCCCAGGAAAGCGGTGCATCCAAAGGGCCCAAGATAATAGAAAGAGACCTGTAACAAACATTGCCCTGTCATCAGGCAAAGAAGAGCATTAATAACAACGAAAGTGTAGAAATGAGAAAATACACCAAAAAAAAAACAGAAACAAAGATAACCACCACAGGGAAATTCAGAGAAAAGGGAAATAGGGCAAACTGAAATTCAAACACCAGGACTCTTGGAGATGGTAACTAAAGCTGATATAGTAAAATGGAAATCAGAACTCATCTCTGAGATCAAAACAGAGTGAAAGACATCATTAAAGAAGAGATCAGTGAGATGGTAGAATCCAAGATAGCAGAAGTAATCGGACATTTTAAACAATTTCAAGAAGAGTTCCAGGGAAGGATGAAGGAGAATGAAAGCTTGCACAGTAGGATGAATGAAGCAGAGAACCGAATCTCAGACCTAGAGGACAGCATAACAACCAACGAGCAAGAAAGGTATAATCTATGGAAAAGAGCATGGGACCATGAGAAATCAATTCAACGCCTTCTAGATGACTCAAAGAAAAATAACATAAGACTGATTGGAGTCACTGAGGAAGCAGGAGACAGGGTAAAACATATTAAAAAAGCTATTGTCAGAGATAGCAACAGAAAACTTCACAGGAAAAGATATAAACATACAGATAAATGAGGCCTATTGGACTCCAAAACACTCTGACAAAAAATTAGCCACACCTAGACACATAATTATCAAGGTTCCAGATGTACAACAAAAGAATGAAATAATGAAAGCAGTGAGAGAAAGGAAGAAAATCACCTACAAAGGGAAGCCCATTAGGATCACAACAGACTTTTCAACACAAACACTCAGTGCAAGGAGAGCGTGGAGTGAAGCATTTCAAGCATTGCAGGAAAAAAAAACCTCCAACCTAGGCTGTTGTATCCTGCTAAACTATCTTTCAGAATAGACAGGGAAATAAGATACTTCCACGATAAAGAACACCTGAAAAACTTCACAAGCACGAAACCAGCACTCCAAAACATCCTAAAGAATATCTTGGAAAACAACACAGAAAATTCCATACCCATGAGACGCAGGAGAGTGAATTCAATGGGGCAAACAAGAAACTAAATAGAAAAGGGGAAAAGCAAAGAAGAAAAAAACCAAGAACAGGGAAACATGGTAGCTCTTAATATGTCCATATCAGTCATAACTATTAATGTCAGTGGCCTCAATGGGCCAATTTAAAGACACAGACTAGCAGATTGGATCAAGAAGCAAGATCCTACAATCTGCTGCATACAGGAAACACACCTAATTCAGAAGGAAACCCACAGACTGAAAATAAAAGGTTGGAAAACTATCCTCCATGCCACAGGAAACTCCAAAAAGGTAGAAGTAGCTAACCTTTTTGCAGATAAAATAGATTTCAAACTGAAACTGATTAAAAGACATAAAGAAAGTCACTATATTCTCGTTCAAGGAACTATCCAAGATAAAGATATAACAATCATATATATTTATGCACCGAACTCTAATGCACCCAAATATATAAAACAAACATTACCTGACATGAAAAGCCAGTTATCCATGAATACAATAGTAGTAGGTGATTTTAATACTAAATTGTCACAAATTGACAGATCAACTGGACAAAGAATCAATAAGGAAATACTTGAGCTAAATCAAACTTTGGAGCAAATAGACTTATTAGATGCCTACAGAATTTGTCACCCTTCAAAGCGAGTGTATACCTTCTTCTCAGCTGCTCATGGATCATTCTCCAAAATAGATCACATTCTAGTCCATAGAACAAGCTTAAGTAGATGCAAAGGAATCGAAGTTATCCCCTGCATACTATCAGATCATAGTGCCTTGAAACTGGAGCTGAATAGCAGAAGAAATTCCAAGATTCTCACAAACACATGGAAATTGAGCAACACTCTGTTAACCAACCAATGGGCCACAAAAGAAATTAAAGAAGAAATTAAACAGTTTCTAGAACTAAATGACAACCCCAGTGCAACATACAGGAATTTAGGGGACATAATGAAAGCAGTTCTGCGTGGGAAATTCATAGCAGTGAGTCCCTACACTCGGAAAATAGACCAAACTGTAATAAATAGTCTAATGATGAACCTCAGACAATAAGAAAAGAGCAGCAAAACAAACCCTAAGCACATACTAGAGAGGAAATTATAAGCATCAGAGCAGAAATTAATGCAGTGGAGACAAAGAGAACAATACAAACAATCAATGAATCAAAGTGTTGATTCTTTGAAAGGATAAACAAGATCGACAGACCCTTAGTCAACCTTATCAAACAAAGAAAGGAAAAGGCTCAAATCCATGCTAAAAGGAATTAAAATGGGGAAATCAGCACAAACCCAGAAGTCCAAAGGATCATAAACACATATTTTGAAAATCTATACTGCAAGAAGATAGAAAATCTAGAAAAAATGGTTAGATTCCTAGACTCATATGAACTTCCAAAGCTGAATGAAGAGGATATAAAAATGTTTAACAACCCGATATCAATCTTGGAAATTGAAAATGTAATAAAAGATCTACGAACAAAGAAAAGCCCTGGTCCTGATGCCTTCACTGCTGAATTCTCAAAAATTTTAAAGAAGAGTTAATACCAGTAATTCTCAATCTCTTTAATGAAATTGATAGGGAAGCAGTACTCCCAAAATCATTCCTTGTAGCAACCATCACCTTGATTCCAAAGGCAGGGAAAGATTCCACCAAAAAAGAAAACTACAGGCCAGTCTCTCTAATGAACATTGATGCAAAAATCCTCAATAAGATACTTGCAAACAGAATACACAGATTTATCAAGAAATTCATTCACCCTGATCAAGTCGGAATTACCCCAGGGATGCAAGGCTGGTTCAACATACATATATCTATTAATGTAATACACTATATTAACAGACTCAAGGACAAAACCATATGATTATCTCAATAGACGCAGAAAAAGCATCTGACGAAATCCAACACCCATTTATGATCAAAACCGTATAGAGAATTGGAATCCATGGACTATCTCAATTTAATACAAGCTATTTATGAGAAACCAACGCCAGCATCATACTTAATGGGCAAAAACTCAAACCTTTTACACTAAGTTTAGGAATGAGGCAAGGATGCCTGTTGCCACCACTGTTGTTCAATATAGTACTGGAAACTTTAGCCATAGCAATCAGGCAGGACAAAGATATAAAAGGAATAAAGATAGGAAAGGAAGAAGTTAAACTGTCATTATTTGATGATGATATGATAGTCTATCTAGAGGATTCTAAAAACTCAACTAAAACACTGCTAGACTTAATTACCACATTTGGTAGTGTTGCTGGATACAGGGTCAAAGCTCAAAAATCGACAGCCTTTGTCTACACAAACAACAGACTCACTGAAAGAGAAATCTGGGAATCAATCCCTTTCACAGTAGCACCCAAAAAAATGAATTATCTAGGAATCACACTCACAAAGGAAGTGAAAGATCTCTCCTCTGAAAACTATAGGACTCTGAAAACTGACATAGAATTTGAAACCAGAAAATGGAAAGATTTCCCTTGTTCCTGGGTCGGGAGAACCAACATCGTCAAAATGGCTATACTCCCACAACTACTATATAGATTCAATGCAATTCCAATTGAAATTCCAATGGCATACTTCACAGAGCTAGAGAAAATAATACAAAAAATTCATAAGGAAAAACAAGAAACCTAGAATAGCAAAGCAATTCTAAGAAACCACGACATGGAAGGGGGTATTACAATCCCCAATTTAAAACTCTACTATAAAGCCACTGTGATAAGAACTGCATGGTGCTGGCAAAGTAACAGCCCTGAGGACCAGTGGAATAGATTAGAAGACCCAGAAACAACTCCAGATACCCTAAGCCACCTTATCTTTAACAAAGGAGCCAAACATCCCCAATGGAAGAAAGACAGCCTCTTTAACAAATGTTGCTGGAAAAACTGGGCTTTAGTCTGCCAAAAGCTAAAGCTAGACCTATCTCTTTCACCATGCACAAAACTAAACTCACAATGGATACAGGACTCAAACATTAAAACAGAAACAATAAGCCTCCTGGAAAACAGACTAGGTAAAACTCTTGGAGACATTGGCTTTGGCAGAGACTTTATAAATAAACCTCTGTAGCACAAGAACTAGCAGAAAGAATCAACAAATGGGATCTCACCCTATTGAAAAGCTTCTGCACAGCCAAAGTGTCACACACTGTCGCTGGCACTGCTTGAAGACAACCAACAACATGTTAAAAGATCTTTACTAGCTGTTTATCAGACAAAGGGCTATTACCTACAATATATAAAGAACTCAAACAGATGAGCCTCCTCAAGTTTAAAGACCCAATTCAAAAATGGGCATCTGAAATGAACAGACACTTCTCAGAGGCTGAAGTCAAAGCAACCAAAAAACATATGAAAAAATGTTCAACCTCACTGGTCATTCGAGAGATGCAAATGAGAACAACACAGATTTCATCTCACTCCACGAAGAATGGCCGCAATCACAAAACCAACCAACAATAAATGCTGGCGTGGCTGTGGGGAGAAAGGAACCCTTCTCCACTGTTGGTGGAATTGCAGGCTTGTGCAACGATTGTGGAGATGCATGTGGAGATTTCTCAGAAAACTAGGACTAGGGGTCCCATTTGACCCAGCTATCCCCCTGCTAGGAACATACCCCAAATAATTTTTAAAATCACATTCAAAAGACAAATGTACACCCTTGTTCATAGTAGCTCAGTTTGTGATAGCTCAATCTTGGAAACAACCCAAATGTCCATCAACAGGAGAGTGGATAAAGAAGATGTGGTTTTTCTACAAATGAAGTATTACTCTGCCATAAAGAATGACAAGATCGATCGATTTAGGTGCAAATGGAGACACCTGGAGGATATACTAATAAGTGAAATCAGTAGATCACAGATAGACAATTTCCGGATCTTCTCTTTGGCATGAACACCTGTAGATGCAAATGAGCTCTAGAAAGTAGAACAGCTTTTATAGAGTGAAAATTTCTATAGGAAACTTGGTGTGGGAATATGATGAGGGGAAGGAATAAATATGATACAGAAAGAAAATAAAAGAGCATGTATAAAGGGGGGGCACGGTGTGGGTGGGTAGGGATATGGGTAAAAATGAGAATTAACTTGTGCCATATTCTGGTACAAATTCCCCAATGTTATACGTGATTTTGAGATGTATATAAATTGTACCAATAAAGAATTCAATTAAAATTTTTAAAAAAATCTATTCTGGAGACTTTAAGCTTATGAGTTACGTCTATGTCTCTATGCCAGAATTTAGAATTGATCAGCAATGTGTATACAACATAAAGATCATAAATGTACCCCCCCCAAAACCTTTGGTCATAAGAGATCACTGGGGAATCAGGGAGGCAGGGAGACAGGAGGACAATGAAATAGGGTAAGCAGATTTTTGGAGAACACCTGTACCCTAGAACCTCATATATGCCAGCGGGTAATAGAGGCTAAAAGGGCATATGTACAATAGTACCAACTGTATTCTGTAAGACCATTGGAGACTATGAACACCTTATAACAGTATAGAAGAAGAAATACAGCAGCGTAAGAATCTTTAACTTCTGGGTATTGCTTCTGACAGGAAGATAGGAAAGGGTGTGGTGACAAGAGTTGAATAGTGGGATCTAGGAGTAGATGGCAAAATAGGAGCTAGATTCAGCCGTTTTTTATCTTGCCTGGTCACTCAGTGTGGCTGTAGGAGCACGCCTCCTGTGGAGGGATGCAAGAGATGGCTCTGGCTCCTCTAGGACCTGGGTCCTCAAAAAGCAGCTCCATGGTGTTTGGGACTGGGTGGAGGCCCTCAACCATCCATGGTGGTGATGGTGCCCAGGGTCCATATATGACACCTCACTGCACAGCTCTGGGGTACACTGGGCTGGTCGGCTGAACTCAATCCACCACCACCGGAAATGGATGACACCCGGTAGTCGAGTCCACACTGCTCCGGAATACAGTGGGCTGGTGGGTGGACTTCAGTCCAATGGAAACTGATGGTGCCTGGTAGCCAAGTCCACTATGCTCCCAGGGTACAGTGGGATGGTGGACGTCCCTCAGTCCACCGGAAATGGATGGCGCCTGGCAGCTGAGTCCGGGGCATTCTGAGAAAGAGTGGGCCAGTGTGAGGCCCTCAGTCTGATGGGAACGGATGGCTCCTGGTAGCGGAGTCCGAGCCATTCCAGGATACAGTAGGCTGGTGGGCAGTCCTCAGTCCGCTGGAAACGGATGGCGCCCAGTAGCCAAGTACGTGCCGCTCTGGGACACAGAGGGCCGGTGGGCGGCCCTCAGTCCACCAGAAATGGAACTCTCTGTCTTTTCTTGGCAGTGACAAGAGTTTGTTCATATAAACTACTTGTGTCTGGTAGCGAAAGGCCCATTATGATATCACACACCCTTCATAGAAACAAGCACTGGGGCAACACTGCTTGTGTTTCTACTGTAAGAGCCTGAAGTCATGGTGCAAAATGCCAGTTTTCAAAGTCCACAGGCATGGATTACACCTAATTGCAAGATGCTTCTGTTTTCTGGAAACCTCCAAGCAAGCAAATGGGAGAATCTGCGATAACAGCATGTTTCTCACCAAAAGATACAGGAGGAAATCATACCGTGATGCTGTAAACTCAATTTCTGTATCTGACAGGAAATGTACTCCCTGCTCATTCGGTGCCTCTTTTTGGAAGACTATGAACAGTTTTTCTCCCCTCTCCCTGTGCCTGTGGAAAACTGCCTTCTTATGGAAAAACCGCTTTCTTTGTTTGGGCAGGGGGTAGAGAAACACATGTAGAGTTCTGATGGGTAGAATCTGAAGTGAGAAAAGCACACTGGCTGCTTCGGAAATCCCTGGACTAGGAGTGCCATTCTAAGTTATCTAGATATCTCCTTTTGCGTGCAAGCTCCATTCCAGCACATGGGAGGTTGTGTGATATTTAGAGATTTCTCCCACAAATAAGGCCCTGGAACTCAGACCTGCGTTTTGAGAAGTCAGTTTCAGAAACAGATGGCAAATTAGTACCTGCCTGCTCTTTGCATTTTCCTGCCAGGAAGTAAGAGTTGCTTCCTGTACACTACCTGTGTCTGCTGTACTGAAAGACCCTTTATGACATCACACTCCCTTCGCAGAAATGAGCCCTGGGGTGCTGCTACTTGTGTGTGGACCGTTAGAGCCAGAAAGCAAAAATGCCAAATGCCAATTTTCAAAGCCCAAATGCGTGGAGTATCACATAAGGCAAAATGTCCTCTTTGCCACGCAACTCCATTCAAGTGAACGGGAGATTGTGTGATGCTGGGTGTGGTGGCTCACGCTGTAATCCCAGCACTCAGGAGGCAGAGACAAGAAGATTGCTGAGTTCAATGTTTGCCTGGGCTAAATAGTGAGCTCAGAGCCAGCCAGAACTACAAAGCGAGACCCTGTCTCAAAAAAAAATAAAAAATAAAAAGAGAATGTGCTCATTCAGGAGGTTTCTCTGTGAAAGAAGGAGCTGGAAATCACACCGTTTTACTGTGAATTCTGTTTCAGAAACTTAGTGAAACGGTACTCCCCGCCCAATCTGTGCCTCTTTTGGTCAGAGGAGCAACCGTTTGTTCATTCTCCCCCTACCAATGGGAGTGTAAGTGCTCTTAGGAAAATACCGCTGTCATTGTACAGACCAGCAGTGGAGAATCACAACTAATATTCTGATAGGTAGAACCTGAATCGAGATATGCACAGTGCCTGTTTCTTAAAGTTTTTGGCCTAGGTGTGCCTTTCGCTGGCTGGACATCTCTTTTGCCCGCAAGATCCATGCAAGCGAATGGCAGTTTCTGGGGTATCAGGAGATTTCTCCCTTAATGAAAGTTCTGGAACTCAGACTGATGTTTCTGAACTCACATGGAGAAACTGAGGACACATCTATTCCCTTCCTGTTCTGTGTCTGTGGTATGTAAATGCCCATTTGGACATCACGCTCCCTATGTAGAAACAAGCTCTGGTGCACAGCTACTTGTGTTTGGACAATTAGAGCTGGAGTACACAGATGCCAAATGTGGGTTTTTAAAGCACAAACGCATGGATGACAACATAAACAGTATTTCACTTTTCTGTCCAGCTCAGTTCAAGTGAATGGGAGAATCTGGGATAGCAAGAGGTTTATCTCCCAAACAAAAAGCTAGAATTCAGACCGTTTTGTTTTAAACTCACTTTCAGAAACTGAGTGGAACTGTACTCCCTGCCACACTGGGCCTCTTTTGACCAGAGTAGCAACAATTTGTTTCTCCACGCTGCCTGTTCCTGTGGAAAACAAGATCTCTCATGAAAATACCTCTCTTTGACACGTAAGCAGTGGAGAAACACATCTAATGATCTGAGGGGCAAAATCTGAAGCCAGAAAGGTACAATGTCTTTCTAAAATCTCCTGCCTAGGAATGCTGTGTTTGGGCTGCATATCTCCATTTGCCTACAAACTCCATTCATGTGAAAGGCTGTTTGTGGGATATCGGGAGATTTTTCTCTGAAACAAAGTCCTGGAACTCAGACCTTGTGGCTCTTACCTCAGTTTCAGAAAATGAGTGAAAATCTACAACCTGCCCGCTCTCTTGGTTTTCTGGACAGGAGACAAGAGTATGTTCCTGTACACTATATGTGTTTCTGGTAGAAACAGCCTAAACACAGAGGTGCCAAATGCCAGTTTTCAAAGAACAAATTAGTGAAAGACAACTTCATGCACAAAGTCTCTCTTTTCTAGGCAGCTTCTGACAAGTGAATGGTAGATTCTGCTCTATCAGTAGGTTTCTCTCCCAAACACGGAGCCAGAATTCAGACCGTGTTCCTGTAAACTCAGTTTCAGAATTTAAGTGGAGCTGTACTCGCTCCACTATGTGCCTCTTTTTGACAGAGTAGCAACTGTTTCTTTGTCCATGCTCACTTTGCCTGTGGGATAACAAACCCTCTTTTGAAAATATGGCTCTCTTTGTACACACAAGCAGTAGAGAATCACAACTAATGTTCTGTTGGGAATAATCAGAAGTGAGATATGCACAGAGCCTGTTTCAGAAAGAAACTGGCTTAGCAGTGCTTTTTGCAGCCTGAACCTCTACGTTTGCCCAACAGCTACAATCATGAGGTTTTGTGTTGCTCAAATATCAGTAGATTTCTCCCTGAAACAGGAGCTGGCACTCAGATGGTGTTTTTGTGAAAAAATTTCTGAAGCTGTGTGCTAATTTACTCCCTATATGTTCTCTGCCTTTTCTTGGCAGGAACGAGAGTTTGTTCTTATACACTACTTGTGTGTGGTAGCGAAAGGCCCATATCTCATCATGCTCCCTTTGTAGAAACAAGCACTGGGGCAGCACTGCTTGTGTTTTTACGGTTAGAGCCTGAAGCCAGGGTGCAAATGCCAGTTGTCAACGTCCACAGGCATGGATTACACCTAAGTGCAAGATGCCTCTGTTTTCTGGAAACCTCCAAGCAAGCAAATCGGTAATCTGCGATATCCGCGTGTTTCTCACCAAAAGATACAGAAGGAAATCAGACCGTGGTGCTGTAAACTCAGTTTCAGTATCAGACTGGAACTGTACTCCCTGCTCATTTGGTGCCTCATTTTGTAAGAGTAGGAACAGTTTGTGTTTCCATGCTCCCTGTGCCTATGGAGAACTGTGGCTTCTCATGAACATACTGGGCTCTTTGCACGGGCAAGGTGTGGAAAAACATATTTAGTGTTCTGAGGGGTAGAATCTAAAGTGAGAAAAGCACAATTCTTGCTTTGGACATCCCTGGACTGGGAGTGCCATTCTACAACTAGATATCTCCATTTGCCTGCAAGCTTCATTCAAGAGCGTGGGAGGTTGTGTGATATTCAGAGATTTCTCCTTCAAATAAAGCCCTGAAACTCAGATCTGGTTTTTGAGAAGTTCGTTTCAGAAATGGATTGCAAATTACTAGCAGCCTGCTCTTGCTTTCTCCTGCCTGGAACGAAGAGTTTGTTCCAGTACACTACCTGTGTCTGCGGTAGTGAAAGACCCATTATGACATCACAAGCCCTTGGAAGAAACAAGCCCTGGGGCACTGCTATTTGTGTGTGGACCCTTAGAGCCAGAAGGCAAAAGTGCCAAATTCCGATTTTCAAAGCCCAGATGCAGGGAGTATAACATAATGCACAATATCCCCCTTTGGCACACATCTCCTTTCAAGTGAATGCGAGAATATGCGCAATCAGGAGGCTTTTCTCCCAAAGAACGATCTTGAAATCACACCGTTTTGCTGTGACTTCTGTTTCAGAAACTTAGTGAAACTGTGCTCCCCGCCAAATCTGTGCCTCTTTTGGCCAGAGGAGCAATCGTTTATCCATTGTCCCTCCACCAGTGGGAGTATAAGTGCTCTTAAGAATATACCGCTGTCATTGTACAGACCAATAGTGTAGAATCACAACTCATATTCTGATGGGTAGAACCTGAATCGAGATAGGCACAGTGCCTGTTTCTGAAAGTCTCTGGCCTAGGTGTACCTTTTGCTGGCTGCTCTTCTCCTTTTGCCCACAAGATCCATGCAAGCGAATGGCAGTTTCTGGGTATCAGATTTCTCCCTTAATGAAAGCCCTGGAACTCAGACTGATTTTTCTGAACTCAGAAGCAGAAACTAAGAGCACATCTAAATCCTGTCTGTTTTGTGTCTCTGGTAAGTAAATGCCCATTTTGACATCACGCTCCCTATGGAGAAACAAGCTGTGGCACACAGCTACTTGTGTTTGGACAATTAGAGCTGGAGGACACAGAAGACAAATGCGGGTTTTTAAAGGCCAAACACATGGATGACAACTTAAACACGATTTTTCTCTTTTCTGTCCAGCTAAATTCAAGTAAATGGGAGAATCTGGGGTAGCAGGAAGTTTATCTCCAAAAACAAAAAGCGAGAATTCAGACCATGTTGCTTTAAACTCACTTTCAGAAACTGAGTGGAACTGTACTCCTTGCCACACTGTGCCTCTTTTGGCCAGAGTAGCAACAGTTTGTTTCTCCACACTGCCTGTGCCTGTGGAAAACAAGGCCTCTTAGGAGAATACCTCTCTCTGTACACTTAAGCAGTGGAGAAACACATCTAATGATCTGAAGGGTAAAATCTGAAGCCAGAGAGGAACACTGTTTCTGAAATCTCCTGCCTAGGGATGCTGTATTTGGTCTGGATATCTCCATGTGCCTGCAAGCTCCATTCACATGAAAGGCCGGAGATTTCTCTATGAAAAGAGGACCTGGAACTCAGAACTTGTGGCTGTGAGCTCATTTGCAGAAACGGAGGGAAAATCTACTCCTTGCCTGCTTGCTGAGTTTTCTGGCCAGGAGACAAGAGTATGTTCCTGTACACTATGTGTGTTTCTGGTAGAGAAAGCCTAAAGACAGAGGTGCCAAATGCTGGTTTTCAAAGCCCAAATGTGTGAAAGACAACTTCATACATGAAGTCTCTCTTTTTCAGGCAGCTTCTTTCAAGTGAATGGTAGATTCTGCTCTATCAGTAGGTTTCTCTCCCGAACACGTAGTCGGAATTCTGACCATGTTCCTGTAAACTCAGTTTCAAAAAATGAGTGGAGCTGTCCTTGCTCCACTATGTGCCTCTTTTTGACAGAGTAGCAGCAGTTTTATGTCCATGTTCACTCTGCCTGTGGGATAACAAACCATTCATTGAAAATATGAATTTCTTTCTACATCCAAGTAGTAGAGAATCACAATTAATGTTGTGTTGGGGATAATCTGAAATGAGGTATGCACAGAGCCTTTTTCAGAAAGAAACCGGCTTAGCAGTGCCTTTTGCAGCCTGAACCTCTCCATTTGCCCAACAGCTACATTCATGTGAGTGTGTGCCTCAAATATCAGTAGATTTCTCCCTGAAACAGGAGCTGGCATTCAGATGGTGTTTTTGTGAAAAAATTTCTGAAACTGTGTGCTAATTTACTCCCTACATGCTCTCTGCCTTTTCTTGGCAGGAACAAGAGTTTGTTCATCTACACTACTTCTGTGTGGTAGTGAAAGGCCCATTATGACATCACATTCCCTTCGTAGAAACAAGCACTGGGGCAACACTGCTTGTGTTTGGATGGTTAGAGCCTGATGTCAGGGCACAAAATGCCAGTTTTCAACATCCACAGGCATGGATTACACCTAGTTGCAAGATGTCTCTGTTTTCTGGAAACCTCCAAGCAAGCGAATGGGAGAATCTGTGATATCAGCGTGTTTCTCACCAAAAGATACAGCAGGAAATCAGTCCGTG
This sequence comes from Thryonomys swinderianus, assembly GCA_004025085.1. Lineage (NCBI taxonomy): Eukaryota > Metazoa > Chordata > Mammalia > Rodentia > Thryonomyidae > Thryonomys > Thryonomys swinderianus. The sequence goes on along the minus strand of PVIC010007270.1, from coordinate 32,525 downwards.
ATACTGTAAACTCAGTTGCAGTATCTGACTGGAACTGTACTCCCTGCTCATTTGGTGCCAAGTTTTGGAAGAATATGAACAGTTTGTTTCTCCATGATCCCTGTGACTGTGGAGAAGTATTGCTTCTTATGAAAATACCACTGTCTTTGTACAGGCAAGGGTGGAGAAACACATGTAGAGTTCTGATATGTAGACTCTGAAGTGAGAAAATCACACTGCCTGCTTCAGAAATCTCTGGACTAGGAGTGCCATTCTACAGCTAGCTATCTCCATTTGCATGCAAGCTCCATTCAAGCGCATGGGAAGTTGTGTGATATTCAGAGATTTCTCCCGCAAATAAGACCCTGAAACTCACATCTGATTTTTGAGAAGTCAGTTTCAGTGATTGGAAATTACTGCCTGCTTGCTTTTTGTGTTTTCTTGCCAGGAAGAGAGAGTTTGCTCCTGTACACTACCTATGTCTGCGGTAGTGAAAGTACCTTTATGACATCACAATCCCTTTGCAGAAACAAGCCTGGGGGTGCCGCTATTTGTGTGTGGACCATTAGAGCCAGAAGGCAAAAGTGCCAAATGCCGAATTTCAAAGCCAAAATGTGTGGTGTATAACATAATGCAAAATATCCCTCATGGCGGGCAGCTCCTTTCAAGTGAATGGGAGAATGTGCACATTCCGGAGGTTTCTTTCCCAAAGAAAGAGCTGGAAATCACACCGTTTGGCTGTGAATTCAGTTTCAGAAACTTAGTGAGACTGTACTCACAGCCCAATCTGCCTCTTTTGGCCAGAGGAGCAACCGTTTGTCCATTCTCTCCTACCAGTGGGAGTATAAGTGCTCTTAGGAAATACCGCTGTCATTGTATAGAGCAGCAATGGAGAATCACAACTAATATTCTGATGGATACAACCTGAATCGAGATATGCACAGTGCCTGTTTCTGAAAATCTCCGACCTAGGGGTGCCTTCGCTGGCTGCACATCTCCTTTTGCCCACAAGATCCATGCAAGCGAATGGCAGTTTCTGGGGTATCAGGAGATTTCTCCCTTAATGCAAGCCCTGGAACTCAGACTGATTTTTCTGAACTCACATGCAGAAACTGAGGACACATCAATTCCCTGCCTGTTCTGTGTCTTGGTAGGTAAATGTCCACTTTGACATCATGCTCCCTATGTAGAAACAAACTGTGGCACACAGCTACTTGTGTTCGGACAGTTAGAGCTTGAAGACACAGAGGCCAAATGCAGATTTTTAAAGCACAAACGCATGGATGACAACTTAAACATGATTTTTCTCTTTTCTGTCCAGCTCAATTCAAGTGAATGGGAGAATCTGGGATAGCAGGAGTTTTATCTCCCAAACAAAAAGCCATAATTCAGACCGTGTTGCTTTAAACTCACTTTCAGAAACTGAGTGGAACTGTACTCCCTGCCACACTGTGCCTCTTTTGGCCAGAGTAGCAACAGTGTGTTTCTCCACGCTGCCTATACCTGTGGAAAACAAGGTCTCTCATGAAAATACCTCTCTTTGTACACGTAAGCAATGGAGAAACACATCTAATGATCTGAGGGGTAAAATCTGAAGCCAGAAATGCACACTATCTGTTTCCTGAAGTCTCCCGCCTAGGGATGCTGTGTTTGGTCTGGATATCTGCATGTGCCTGCAAGCTCCTTTCATGTGAAAGGCCAGAGATTTCTCTCTTAAACAAGGACCTGGAACTCAGAACTTGTGGCTGTTAGCTCAGTTGCAGAAACTGAGGGAAAATCTACTCCCTGCCTGCTCTCTTGGTTTTCTGGACAGGAGATGAGTGTATGTTCCTGTACACTACATGTGTTTCTGGTAGAGAGAGCTTAAAGACAGAGGTGCCAAATGCCGGTTTTCAAAGCCCAAATGTGTGAAAGACAACTTCATGCACTAAGTCACTCTTTTCCAGGCAGCTTCTTTCAAATGAATGGTAGATTCTGCTCTATCAGTAGGTTTCTCTCCCAAACACTGAGCTGGAATTCAGACCGTGTTCCTGTAAACTCAGTTTCAGAAATTAAGTGGAGCTGTACTCACTCCACTATGTGCCTCTTTTTGACAGAGTTGCAACTGTTTCTTTGTCCATGCTCACTCTGCCTGTGAGATAACAAACCCTCTTTTGAAAATACAGCTCTCTTTGTACATCCAAACAGTAGAGAATCACAACTAATGTTCTGTTGGGAATAATCAGAAGTGAGATATGCACAGAGCCTGTTTCAGAAAGAAACTGGCTTAGCAGTGCCTTTTGCAGCCTGAACCTCTCCATTTGCCCAACAGCTACATTCATGTGAGTGTGTGCCTCAAATATCAGTAGATTTCTCCCTGAAACAGGAGCTGGAACTCAGATGGTGTTTTTGTGAAAAAAATTCTGAAACTGTGTGCTAATTTACTCCCTACATGCTCTCTGCCTTTTCTTGGCAGGAACAAGAGTTTGTTCATATACACTACTTGTGTGTGGTAGCAAAAGGCCCATTGTGACATCATACACCCTTCGTAGAAACAAGCACTGGGACAGCACTGCTTGTGTTTGTACGGTTAGAGCCTGAAACCAGAGAGCAAATGCCAGTTTTCATCATCCACAGTCGTGGATTTCACCTAATTGAAAGATGCCTCTGTTTTCTGGAAACCTCTAACCAAGCAAATGGGAGAATCTGTGATATCAGTGTTTTTCTCACCAAAAGATACAGAAGGAAATCATACCGTGATGCTGTAGACTCAGTTTCAGTATCTGTCTGGAACTGTACTCTGCTCATTCGGTGCCTCATTTGGAAGAGTATGAACAGTTTGTTTCTCCATGCTCCCTGTGCCTGTGGAGAACTGTGGCTTCTTATGAAAATACCACTCTTTGTACTGTGAAGGGGTCGAGAAACACATGTAGAGTTCTGATGGGTATACTCTGAAGTTCGAAAATCACACTGCCTGCTTTGGAATTCCCTAGACTAGGAGTGCCATTCTATGGCTAGATATCTCCATTTGCATGCAATCTCCATTAAACTGCATGGGATGTTGTGTGATATTCAGAGATTTCTCCCACAAATAAGGCCCTGGAACTCACCTTTTGTTTTTGACAAGTCAGTTTCAGTGATTGGAAATTACTATCTGCCTGCTCTTTGTGTTTTCCTGCCAGTAAGAGTTTGTTCCTGTACACTACTGCCAGGTCCTGCCGGCAATCAGACAGTGCCTGAGTCGGAGGTTGAGGAATAAGAAAAACACAAGACAGACAGAGACAGACATAGATGGGTTGGGGAAGACCCCGTCAGTTCTGAGCAGGCACCATGTTTTTTGATCAGACTATATTTATCCTGATTTAGAAGGGTAACATGACGTCAATAATGGGTACTATGATCTTATACATTTATCATTTGCTTGGTAGAAACAAAAGCAAGTAATCAAGTGATCAGTGCATTTCTTAGAAATGAGAACAGAAACAAATGGTAACTATCAATATGATGATCATAAGACTGGAAACAAGTTCTCAAAATGTTAAACTACAATTCTCTTAAATCTTTTCCCTAACTCTAATTTCCTTGTACTACTTTCTATTAATGCTTAACTTTTCAATAGAATGAGACCAGAAGAATATGTACGTCCATCATTCCGCTAATTCTATGAAATTCTGTCTTAGCCCATGTAGAACTTGAAGAGAAAAAATATGTTGCTAACTTGAGAAACAATCATCAGCAGGCCCAGCACAGTTATAGGGGAATTTTCCTGGAGCCAGAACATGTTTTTCTGGTGGTAACCCAGGGCAGCTCCTTGTTAGAGCTAATCTCTGGTATATTTGGGGCAGCACCATAAAGTGCAGACCCCCAGCTCAGGAGTTATTCCCCAAAACCCCAGGCATAATTGCCTGCTCCAGTTACACCATGCTGAGCCGCTTCCCACATCTCCCCCTTCTTTCTTTTTTCAAAGCGGCTAACTTTTGTTCCAAAATGTTAGCTATGTGGGTAAATTGTTTTAATACAAATCTAGCAAACATGAGTAAATAAGAAATACAGAAAGAAGCAGAAAAGCTCCAGTGAGAAACGAAAATCCTAACTGATTTAGATTTTTCCAGGATGGCAAATGATCTCTTAACTGTGTCAAAAATCTTTTGCTCCCTGAGCTACATCAACACAAATTGAAGAGGCCCTTTCTATATCTAATGTTTGTTGATGTAACTGTTGTAAGTCTAAAGATTCATTTGCATCATGCCATATGCCTTGAAGGTGTTTTTTTTAACTTTATCCCAGTTATAAAAACTTTCATTACATTTTTTGCTAGTAACACAGATCCATTCATAATTGGCATGACAAGTAAGTTTAAGGCGTACTTTCATCCCTTGTATTTCATCTCCTAAGTAAGATAAAATATCATACAAAGCATCAAGTTTAATCTTCATTTTATAATCAATGTTTTCCTGGGTACCTTGTGCATGAGTAATATTTTTAGACAGGTTATTTACATAGTGAGCAGTTTGTATAGACTGAGTGAAAGAGATAGCCACAGCAGAATCAGTAGTAATAGTAACTATTAAGGCCATGATGCTTGCAATCAACATGCCTATAAATCTTTTAGACCTGGTTAGCAGATTTGTTGTTTCCTTCCACACCTGTAGTCCACTGCCTGTGTACCAAGGTGTAGTTTTGTTAACAGGCAACATAACAAAAGAGGGCTGCTGCACCACAACAACTGTGATCCGTTCTTCAGTAGCAGCCAAGCATTTAGTCAGAGTACAATTATCACAAGTAACTTTACATGATTTTTTGTTACATTTCTCTTGAGAATCTCTCACAGCCAATGCAAAAGGCTCTTGCACACAAGATATTATGTTTTTTGTTTCTAAGCGAGATGTGCCATATTTGGGACACTTAATTATAATCACATTGTCTTAAACAGCAAGTCTCCACACTTCTTTTGAAACAAAACAATCTCCCATTTACAGTCCATATTTCTGCTCCAATCCCCTGAAAGTTTTTTGGGGCACCTAATATCCAATCACAAAACCTTTGTACAAATGAAGCAGGGTCATAGGCTGTCGCACAAATTTTACAGTCTTTTTTGCTGTGGCAAGGAGGCGACGTGTTGCAGGGTCTCTAGGGAGATATCCTCTCTTGTTTTTTATCTTCATTTCCAGGCTGGTGGTTTTCAGGGTCAGGCATCTCATTTTTCTTTCCAGTGCCCAGGGTCCCTGCATGCTATACCAACCGCTCCAGGAGCCACTGCAGACCTTTGGCATCCTAAGGAAAAATATAAACATGTCCTCATCCCCATATACGTATGGGGTCGGGACCACACCATTGGCCAGTTAAAGGCTTTTTCCAGGCAACCTGGGCATAAGAAGTGGACTGAGAACTTTAAAAACATTGCACTGCAGATATTTTCCAGTGATCAAGGGTTAAAAATTTTTAAATAAATAAAGCATGAGATAAGTAATTTTGAGGCATCAAAAGGTATAACTCCCCCTTTTTATTTTATTTTTTCAACCACTGGCAGGAAGTTGGCATCTCGAGGCTCCGAGCTTTTTTTTTTTTTTTTTTTTTTTTTTTTTTT
>PVIC010007270.1:0-26880 GCA_004025085.1 Thryonomys swinderianus | reverse complement strand
AAACAAAACAACAAATACCACAGAGTACCGGTACAGTGCATGAAGGGGAAGACAAAGACAATATTATAGATTTTGCGGATCAACACAAACCAAAAAAGGGAGCAAGGAAGATTTTTACAGAGGAGTTTAGGGACATCTCCCCACTCCTCAGGCAGAGTCCAATAGCACGTCTGTCTAAACTTACATACCGCAACCAAATCAAGATGATCTGGATCAACCCAGAAAAAAAAAAAAAAACAGAAAGTTACAGGACACATAGAAGACACACAGAGAGAAACTTACCGATTGGTTTTGAGTAATGGGTTCAACATGGCAGGTGTGTTGGGGGGTAATCCCTCAGGCTACCAGGAGATCGCTGTTACTTGGCAACCAGCATGACCAGGGAACCTTACCAGTTTGCTTGAATTGTTTTAGAGAATCTTACACAATTAGCACAATTAGCAAGTTGTTACAAGTTACTTTTACAGATTATATGTCACATTTGTACAGGATGTTTTTATAAAGTACAAAGTTTGTTTACATTTTAAATATCATATAGGGTGATTTGTAAAATGAAGATGTTTTTAAGATACTGTAGCACTTTTTTGTTTTTTAAAACCTTTTGTTACCATTCTCTATCGCATCTATCACCAAATGTATAACCACTATCTTAGGGACTGCCAGAACTTCTTTTAACAAAACTGATTTAGTACTGTCAAATTATGAACACATATTTTTAAACTCATTATTTGTATTATTTCTGACCAAAACAAGTAAAGTTTATATATCTTTAAGCCTTTTATAACTTGTTACGTACCCTTAAGTTGAGCTTTTTTTGTCTCTTTTTACACACTTGCACAATCAGACATTTTTACTTAAAAACAAATGCCACTTTTCTCTTTTTTTAACTTACTGCCTGTTACCTATTTTTTTGCTTATATTTTAGACATTAAAACTTGCAATAACATTTTACAGGTTTTCAAAAGTTTTATTCAGTTGTTTTATTTATCTTTACCACCTTGTAATGTTACACTTTAAAAATGACAATTTTTAATTGGCTTTAAAAATAGTACAGCTCTCAAAAGTTACAAAAGCAATTTTTTTAAACAAAGCGCTCTTCTTCATGCTCCAAGGAATTCTCCACTGTTGGTTTCACTTTTTTCCCTTTGCTAGCTTCTTTATGGGCTAAGGGAGAGGATCCCCATCATGACTCTTTATACCTAGGGTACAAATTACATAAGGAGAAAGTGTCCACCAGGACCCCTTTTGGGCCATGAGCAATGTAATAATCATGCAAATGGTCTGCCACCTTTTGCGATGTTTCCAAGGTGACGGTCACACTGTCAGGGAAGCAGGGGCAAACCTCCTCCACAAAAGTCAAAAAGCATTCTAACTGAGCTTGTCCTACCTTTGTTTCTCTAGCTTTAAGCTTATTTTTAAAAACTTGCACAAAGAGTTCCCTACTAGTAGCTTGTCCCGTAATATATTACTCCTGATGATTCGCTGCCCATCCACTTACATACTCTGACACGTGTTCCTTTCTTTTTTCTTGTGGCACCCTTCACCAATCTCCTGCTCCTCAGGTCCCTGTTCAGGGCGCCACTTGCTGGGGCCTGCCAGCAATCAGACAGTGCCTGAGTCAGGGTGTGAGAATTAAGAAAAACACAAGACAGACAAAGACAGGCAAAGATTGGATCAGGAGGACCTCTCAGTCAGTACCGAGCAGGCTCCATGTTTTTTGATCAGGCTATATTTATACTGATTTAGAAGGGTAACATGATGTCAATAATGGGTACTATGATCTTATACATTTATCATTTGGTTGGTAGAAACAAAAGCAGGTAATCAAGAGATCAGTACATTTCTTAGAAACGAGAACAGAAACAAAAGGTAACTATCAACATGATGATAATAAAACTGGAAACAAGTTCTCAAAATGATAAACTACAATTCTCTTAAATCTTTTCCCTAACACTAACTTCCTTGTACTACTTTCTATTAATGCTTAACTTTTCAATAGAATGAGACCAGAAGAATAAGTACATCCATCATTCTGCTAATTCTATGAAACTCTGTTCTAGCCCATGTAGAACTTGAAGAGAAACAATACATTGCTAACTTGAGACACAATGGTCAGCAGGCCCAGCACAGGTATAGGGAAATTTTCCCGGAGCCAGATCATGTTTTCCGGCAGTAACCCAGAGCAGCTCCTTGTTAGAGGAGGTCCTCTGGTATATTTGGGGCAGCACCATAAAGTGCAGATCCCAAACTCAGGAGTTATTCCACAAAACCCCAGGCATAAATGCTTGGTCCAGTTACACCATGCTGAGATGCTTCCCACACACTACCTGTGACTGCGGTAGTGAAAGAACTTTTATGACATCACAATCCCTTCCGAGAAACAAAGCCTGGGGTGCCGTGATTTGTGTGTGGACAGTTAGAGCCAGAAGTCAAAAGTGCCAAATGCCAAATTTCAAAGCCCAAATGCAGGGAGTATAACATAATGCAAAATGTGCCTCTTTTGCGCACAGCTCCATTCAAGGAAATGGGAGAATGTGCGCATAGAGGAGTTTTCTCTCCCAAAGAAGTACATGGAAATCACACCATTTGGCTGTGAATTCAGTTTCAGAAACTTAGTAAAACTGTACTCCCCGCCCAATCTGTGCCTCTTTTGGCCAGAGGAGCAACCGTTTGTCCATTCTCCCTTTACCAGTGGAAGTATAAGTGCTCTTAGGAAAATACCGCTGTCATTGTACAAACCAGCAGTGGAGAATCACAACTAATATTCTGATGGGTAGAACCTGAATCGAGATATGCACAGTGCCTGTTTCTGAAAGTCTCCGGCCTAGGTGTGCCTTTTGCTGGCTGCACATCTCCTTTTGCCCACAAGATCCATGCAAGCGAATGGCAGTTTCTGGGGTATCAGGAGATTTCTCCCTTAATGAAAGTTCTGGAACTCAGACTGATTTTTCTGAACTCACATGCAGAAACTGAGGGCACATCTATTCCCTGCCTGTTCTGTGCCTTGGTAGGTAAATGCCCATTTTGACATCATGCTCCCTATGTAGAAAAATGCTGTGGCACACAGCTACTTGTGTTTGGACAGTTAGAGCTTAAAGACACAGAGGCCAAATGCGGGTTTCTAAAGCCCAAATGCATGGATGACAACTTAAACATGATTTCTCTCTTTTTTGTCCAGCTCATTTCAAGTGAATGGGAGAATCTGGGACAGCAGGAGTTTTATCCCCCAAACAAAAAGCGAGAATTCAGACCGTGTTGCTTTAAACTCACTTTTAGAAACTTAGTGGAAATGTACTCCCTGGCACACTGTGCCTCTTTTGGCCAGAGTAGCAACAATGTGTTTCTCCACACTGCCTCTGCCTGTGGAAAACAAGGTCTCTCATGAAAATACCTCTCTTTGTACACGTAAGCAATGGAGAAACACATCTAATGATCTGAGGGGTAAAATCTGAAGCCAGAAAGGCACACTGTCTGTTTCTGAAATCTCCCGCCTAGGGATGCTGTGTTTGGGTGGGATATCTCCATTTGCCTGCAAGCTCCATTCATGTAAAGGTTGTTTGTGGGATATGTGTAGATTTCTGTCTGAAACAAGGACCTAGAACTCAGACCTTATAGCTGTGAGCTCAGTTTCAGAAACTGAGTGAAAATCTACTCCGTGCCTCCTCTCTGGGGTTTTCTGGCTAGGAGACAAGAGTATGTTCCAGTACACTACATGTATTTCTGGTAGAGAGAGCCTAAAGACAGTGGTGCCAAATGCTGGTTTTCAAAGCACAAATGCATGAAAGACAACTTCGTGCACAAAGTCTCTCTTTTCCAGCAGCTTCTTTAAAATGAATGGTAGATACTTCTCTATCAGTAGGTTTCTCTCCCAAACACGGAGCCAGAATTCAGACCGCGTTCCTGTAAACTCAGTTTCAGAAATTGAGTGGAGCTGTAACTGTTCCACTATGTGCCTCTTGACAGAGTAGCAGAAGTTTTATGTCCATGCTCACTCTGCCTGTGGGATAACAAACCCTCTTTTGAAAATGCGGCTCTCTTTGTACATCCAAACAGTAAAGAATCACAACTAATGATCGGTTGGGAATAATCTGAAGTGAGATATGCACAGCGCCTGTTTCAGAAAGAAACTGATTTAGCAGTGCCTTTTGCAGCCTGAACCTCTCTGTTTGCCCAACAGCTACATTCACTTGAGTGTGTGCCTCGAATATCAGTACATTTCTCTCTGAAACAGGAGCTGGCACTCAGATGGTGTTTTTGTGAAAAAAAAAATTCTGAAACTGTGTGCTAATTTACTCCCTACAAGCTCTCTGCCTTTTCTTGGCAGGACAATAGTTTGTTCATCTACACTACTTGTGTGTGGTAGCAAAAAGCCCATTATGACACCACACACCCTTCGTAGAAACAAGCACTGGGGCAACACTGCTTGTGTTTGTAGAGTTAGAGCCTGAAACCAGGGAGCAAATGCCAGTTTTCAATGTCCACAGGCATGGATTTCACCTAATTGCAAGGTGCCTCTGTTTTCTGGAAACCTCTAAGCAAGCAAATGGGAGAATCTGTGATATCAGCGTCATTTTCACGAAAAGATACAGAAGGAAATCAGACTGGGATGCAGTAAACTCAGTTTCAGTTTCTGACTGGAACTGTACTTTCCCTGCTCATTCAGTGTCTCGTTTTGGAAGACTATGAACAGTTTGTTTCTCCATGCTCCCTGTGCCTGTGGAGAACGGTCGCTTCTCATGAAAATACCTCTCTCTTTGTATGGGCAAGGGGTGGAAAAACACATGTAGAGTTCTGGTGGGTAGACTTTGAAGTGAGAAAAGCACACTGCCTGCTTCAGAAATCCCTGGATGAGCAGTGCCATTCTACGGCTAGCTCTCTCCATTTGCATGCAAGCTCCATTCAAGTGCATGGGAGGTGGTGTGATATTCAGAGATTTCTCCCACAAATAAGGCCCTGGGACTCACACTTGGTTTTTGCGAAGTCAGTTTCAGTGATTGGAAATTACTACCCTGCCTGCTCTTTGCATTTTCCTGCCGGGAAGAGAGAGTTTGTTCCTGTAAACTACCTGTGTCTGCGGTAGTGAAAGACCTTTTATGACATCTCAATCCCTTCGCAGAAACAATCCCTGTGGTGCTGCTATTTGTGTGTGGACTGCTAGTGCCAGGAGGCAAAAGTGCCAAATGCCAATTTTCAAATCCCAAATGCGTGCAGTATAATGTAATGCAAAATGTCCCTCTGGTGCACAGCTCCATTCAAGTGAATGGGAGAATGTGCACATACAGGAGGTTTCTCTCCCAAAGAAGTAGCTGGAAATCAAACCATTTGGCTGTGAATTCAGTTTCAGAAACTTAGTGAAACTTTACTGCCCGCACAATCTGTGCCTCTTTTGGCCGGAGGAGCAACCGTTTGTCCATTCTCCCTCTACCAGTGAGAGTATAAGTGCTCTTAGGAAAATACTGCTGTCATTGTACAGACCAGCAGTGGAGAATAACAACTAATATTCTGATGGGTAGAACCTGAAATGAGATATGCACAGAGCCTGTTTCTGAAAGTCTCCGGCCTAGGTGTGCCTTTTGCTGGCTGCACATCTCCTTTTGCCCACAAGATCCATGCAAGCGAATGGCAGTTTCTGGGGTATCAGGAGATTTCTCCCTTAATAAAAGCCCTGAAATGCAGACTGATTTTTCTGAACTCAATTGCAGAAACTGAGGGCACATCTATTCCCTGCCTGTTCTGTGTCTTGGTAGGTAAATGCTCATTTGGACATCATGCTCCCTATGTAGAGAAAAGCTGTAGCGCACAGGTTCATGTCTTTGGACAGTTAGAGCTTGAAGACACAGAGGCCAAATGCGGTTTTTTAATGCCCAAACACATGGATGACAAGTAAAACATGATTTCTCTCTTTTCTGTCCAGCTCAATTCAAGTGAATGGGAGAATCTGGGATAGCAGGAGGTTTATCTCCCAAACAAAAAGCGAGAATTCAGACCGTGTTGCTGTAAACTCACTTTCAGAAACTGAGTGGAACTCTACTCCCTGCCACACTGTGCCTCTTTTGGCCAGAGTAGCAACAGTTTGTTTCTCCACGATGCCTGTGCCCATGGAAAACAAGGCCTCTAACTAAAATACCTCTTTGTACACATAAGCAGTGGAGAAACACATCTAATGATCTGAGGGGTAAAATCTGAAACCAGAAAGGCAAACTGTCTTTCTAAAATCTCTTGCCTAGGGATGCTGTGTTTGGGCTGGATGTCTCCATTTGCCTGCAAGCTCCATTCATGTGAAAGGCTGTTTGTGGGATATCTGGAGATTTCTCTCTGAAACAAGGACCTAGAACTCAGACCTTGTGGCTGTGAGCTCAGTTTCAGAAACTGAGTGAAAATCTACTCCGTGCCTCCTCTCTGGGTTTTCTGGCCAGGAGATGAGTGTATGTTCCTGTACACTACGTGTGTTTCTGGTAGAGAGAGCCAAAAGACAGAGGTACCAAATGCCGGTTTTCAAAGCCCAAATGCATGAAAGACAACTTCATGTACAATGTCTCTCTTTTCTAGGCAGCTTCTTTCAAATGAATGGTAGATTCTGTTCTAACAGTAGGTTTGTCTCCCAAACACGGAACCAGAATGCAAACTGTGTTCCTGTAAACTCAGTATCAGAAAATGAGTGGAGCTGTACTTACTCCACTATGTGTCTCTTTTTGACAAAGTAGCAGCAGTTTTTTGTCCATGCTCACTCTGCCTGTGGGATAAAAAACTCTCGTTTCAAAATACGACTCTCTTTTTACATCCAAGCAGAAGAGAATCACATCTAATGTTCTGTAGGGAATAATGTGAAAGGAGATATGCACAGCGCCTGTTTCAGAAAGAAACCTGCTTAGCAGTGCCTTTTGCAGCCTGAAAATCTCCGTTTGCCCAACAGCTACATTCATGTGAGTGTGTGCTTCGAATATCACTAGATTTCTCCCTGAAACAAGAGCTGGCACTCATAAGGTGTTTTTGTGAAAAAAATTCTGAAACTGTGTGCTAATTTACTCCCTACACACTCTCTGCCTTTTCTTGGCAGGAACAAATGTTTCTTCGTCTACACTACTTGTGTCTGGTAGTGAGAGTCCCATTATGACATCACACTCCCTTTGTAGAAACAAGTACTGGGGTAACACTGCTTGTGTTTGTACAGTTAGAGCCTGAAGCCATGGCCCAAAATGCCAGTTTTCAACGTTCACAGGCATGGATTACACCTAGTTGCAAGATGCCTCTGTTTTCTGGAAACCTCCAAACAAACAAATGGTAGAATCTGTGATATCAGCGTGATTTTCATCAAAAGATACAGAGGGAAATCAGAGCATGATGCTGTAAACTCAGTTTCAGTATCTGACTGGAACTGTACTTCCTGCTCATTTGGTGCCTCGTTTTGGAAGAGTATGAACAGTTTGTTTCTCCATGCTCCCTGTGCCTGTGAAGAATGGTCGCTTCTTATGAAAATGCAGCCCTCTTTGTATGGGCAAGGGGTGGAGAAACACATGTAGAGTTCTGATGAGTAGAATCTGATGTGAGAATAGCACAGTCCCTCCTTCGGAAATCCATGGACTAGGAGTGCTATTCTATGGCTAGCTATAGCCATTTGCATTCAAGCTCCATTCCAGCGCATGGGAGGTTGTGTGATATTCAGAGATTTCTCCTACAAATAAGTCCCTGGGACTCACTCCTGGTTTTTGAGAAGTCAGTTTCAGTGATTGCAAATTATTACCTGCCTGCTCTTTGCATTTTCCTGCTGGGAAGCAAGAGTCTGTGCCTGTACACTATGTGTGTCTGCAGTAGAGAAATACCCTTTATGACATCACAATCCCTTCACAGAAACAAGCCCTGGGGTGCTGCTAATTGTGTGTGGACAGCTAGAGCCAGAAGTCAAAAGTGCCAAATGCTGATTTTCAAAGCCCAAATGTGTGGCGTATAACATAATGCAAAATGTCCCTCTTTGGTGTGCAGCTCCTTTCAAGTGAATGGGGGAATGTGCTCATTCAGGAGGTTCCTCTCCCAAAGAAGTATGTGGAAATCACACCGTTTGGCTGTGAATTCAGTTTCAGAAACTTAATGAAACTGTACTCCCCGCCCAATCTGTGCCCCTTTTGGCCAGAGGACCAACCATTTGTCCATTCTCCCCTGCCAGTGGGAGTATAAGTTCTCTTAGGAAAATACAGCTGACATTGTATAGACCGGCAGTGGAGAATCACAACTAATATTCTGATGGGTAGAACCTGAAATGAGATATGCACAGTGCCTGTTTCTGAAAGTCTCTGGCCTAGGTGTGCCTTTTGCTGGCTGCACATCTCCTTTTGCCTGCAAGATCCATGCAAATGTACGGCAGTTTCTGGGATATCAAGAGATTTCTTCCTTAATGCAAGCCCTGGAACTCAGACTGATTTTTCTGAACTCAGATGCAGAAAATGAGGGCACATCTGTTCCCTCCTTGTTCTGTGTCTGGTAGGTAAATGCCCATTTTGGCATCCCGCTCCCTGTGTAGAAACAAGCTGTGGCACAGAGCTACTTGTGTTTACACAGTTAGAGCTTGAAGACACAGAGGCCACATGCAGGTTTTTAAAGCCCAAATGCATGGATGACAAGTTAAACACGATTTTTCTCTTTTCTGTCCAGCTCAATTCAAGTGAATAGGAGAATCTGGGATAGCAGGAGGTTTATCTCCCAAACAAAAGCGAGAATTCAGACCGTGTTGCTTTAAACTCACTTTCAGAAACTGAGTGGAACTCTACTCCCTACCACACTGTGCCTCTTTTGGCCAGAGTAGCAACAGTGTGTTTCTCCACGCTGCCTGTTCCTGTGGAAAACTAGACCTGTCACAAAAATACCTCACTTTGTGCACTTAAGTAATGGATAAACACATGTAATGATCAGAAGGGTAAAATCTGAAGCCAGAAAGGTACACTGCCTGTTTCTGAAATCTCCCGGCTAGGATTGCTGTGTTCTGGCTGGATATCTCCATTTGCTTGCATGCTCCATTCAAGCTAAAGCCTGTTTGTGGGATAGCCAGAGATTACTCCCTGAAACAAGGACCTGGAACTCAGACCTTCTGGCTGGGACCTCAGTTTCAGCATGTGAGTGAAAATCTACTCCCTGCCTGCTCTCAAGGTTTTCTGGCCAGGCAACAAGAGTATGTTCCTGTACACTACGTGTGTTTCTGGTAGAGAGAGCCTAAAGACAGAGGTTCCAAATACCTTTTTTCAAAGCCCAAATGTGTGAAAGACAACTTCATGCATGTACTCTCTCTTTGCTTGGCAGCTTCTTTCAAGTGAATGAGAGATCCTTCTCTATAAGTCGTTTGCTTTCCCAAACAAGGATGCGGAATACAGTCCATGTTCCTGTAAACTCATTTTCACAAACTGAGTGGAAATGTACTCCCTCCACGATGTGCATCTTTATGACAGAGTAGCAATATTTTCTTGTCCATACTCACTCTGCATTTGGGATAAAAAAAATCCTCTTTTGAAAATTCTTTGTACATCCAAGCAGTAGAGAATCACAACTAATATTCTGTTGGGAATAATCTGAAAGGAGATATGCACAGTGCATGTTTCAGAAGGAATCTGGCTTAGCAATCCCTTTTGCAGCCTTGACATCTCTGTTTGCCCAACATCTACATTCATGTGATTGGGTGTTTCATGGATATCAGTAGATTTCTCCCTGAAACAAAAAGGTGGTACTCACATGGTGTTTGTGTGAAAAAGATTGTGAAACTCTGTGCTAATTTTCTACCTACACACTCTCTGCAATTTCTGGGCAGGAATAAGATTTGTTTAGCTACACTAGTTGTGTCTGGTAGTGAAAGGCCCATTATGACATCACACTCCCTTCATAGAAACAAGCATTGGGGCAACACTCCTTGTGTTTGTACTGTGACAGCCTGAAGCCAGGGTGCAAAATGCCAGTTTGCAATGTCCACAGGCATGGATAAAACCGAATTGCAAGATGCTTCTGCTTTCTGGCAACCTCCAAGCAAGCAAATGGGAGAATCTGTGATATCAGTGTGATTCTCATCCAAAGATACAGCTGGAAGTCAGACCTTGATGCTGTAAACTCAGTTTCAGTAACTGAGAGGAACTGTGATCCCTGCTCACTCTGTGCCTATTTTTGGAAGAGTAGCAACAGTTCCTTTCCCCATGCTCCCTTTGCCTGTGGAGAACTGTGGCTGCTTATGAAATACCCCTCTCCTTGTAGAGGCAAGGGGTCAAGAAATACATGTAGAGTTCTGATGGGTAGAATCTGAAGTGAGAAAAACACACTGCCTGCTTCGAATATCTCTGGACTAGGTGTGCCATTCTTCAGCTAGATATCTCCGTTTGCCTGCAAGCTCCATTCAAGTGCATGGGAGGTTGTGTGATATTCAGAGATTTCCCCCTCAAATAAGGCCCCGGATCTCAGACCTGGTTTTTGAGAAGTCAGTTTCAGAAACAGAGTACAAATTACTACCTGCCTGCTCTTTGTGTTTTCTGGCCTGGAAGCAAGACTTTGTTCCTTTACTCTACCTGTGTCTGCGGTAGTGAAAGACCCACTATGCCATCACACTCCCTTTGCAGAAACAAGCCCTGTGGTACCGCTATTTGTGTTTGGACCACTAGAGCTTGAAGACAAAAGTGCGAAATGCTGATTTTCAAAGCCCAAATGCGTGGAGTATAACATAGTGCAAAATGTCCATCTTTAGCATGCAACTCCTTTCAAATGAATGGGAGAATCTGCGCAATCAGGAGGTTTCTCTCCCAAAGATGGACTTGGAAATTACAGTGTGTTGCTGTAAATTCAGTTTCAAAAACTTAGTGAAATTGTATTCCCTGCCCAATCTGTGCCTCTTTTGGCCAGAGGAGCAACCGTTTGTCCATGCTCCCTCTACCAGTGGGAACATGAGGGCTCTTAGTAAAATCCCGCTGTCATTGTAAAGACAAGCAGTGGGAATCCCAACTAATATTCTGATGGGTAGAACCTGAAGCGAGCTATGCACAGTGCCTGTTTCAGAAAGAATCTGGTGCAGCAGTGCCTTTTACAGCCTTGACATCTTCGTTTGCCCCACAGCTACATTCATGGAGTGGGTGTTTCTTGGGTATCAGTAGATTTCTCCCTGAAAAAAAGAGTTGGAACTCACATTGTGGTTTTGTGAAAAAAATTTTCTGAAACTGTGTGGTAATTTACTACCTACATGCTCTCTTCCATTTATTGGTAGAAATTATAGTTGGTTCATCTACACTACTTGTATCTGGTAGCAAAAGACCCACTATGACATCACACTGCCTCCCAGAAAACAAGCACTGGGACAACACTGCTTGTGTTAGTACGATTAGAGCCTGAAGCCAGGGTGCAAAATGCCAGGTTTCAACGTCCACAGGCATGGGTTACACCTAATTGCAAGATGTCTCTGCTTTCTGGCAACCTTCAAGCAAGTGAATGGGAAAATCTGGGTCATCAGCGTGTTTCTCACCGGAAGATACAGCTGGAAATCAGACCGTATTGCTGTGAACTCAGTTTATGTAACTGAGTGGAACAGTACTCCCTGCTCACTCTGTGCCTCTTTTTGGAAGAGTAGGAGCACTTTTTTTTCTCCATGCTCCCTGTGCCTGTTGAGAACTGTGGCTTCTTATGAAAATACCACTCACTTTGTACGGGCAAGGGGAGGAGAAACACATGTAGAATACTGATGGTTAGAATCGGAAGTCAGTAAATTTCACTGCCTCCTTCGGGAATCTCCAGGCTAGGGTTGAAGTTTTATGGCTGGATATCACTGTTTGCCTCCAACCTCCATTCAAGCGAATGGGATGTGGTTTTATTTTTGGAGATTTCTCCCTCAAATAAAGACCTGGAACTCACACCTGGCTTTTCAGAAGCAGTTTCAAAAACGGAGAGCAAATTACTACCTGTCTTCACTATGCCTTCTCTGCCAAAAAGCAAGACTTTGCTTCTGTACTCTAGTTGTGTCTGTGGTACTGAAAGACCAATTATGACATCACACTCCCTTTGAAGAAACAAGCCCTGGGGCATAGCTCTTTGTTTTTGGACCAATATAGCCTGAAGACAGAAGTGCCAAATGCTGCTATTCAAAGCCCAAATGCGTGGAGTATAACTTAATTCAAAATGTCCCACTTTTCCATGCAGCTGCTTTCATGTGAATGGGACAATATGCACAGTCAGAAAGTTTCTCTCCTAATGAAGGAGCTGAAAATCAGACCGTGTTGCTCTAAATTCAGTTTCAGAATTGTAGGGAAACTGTACACCCCCACCCAACCTGTGACTCTTTTGGCCAAAGTAGCAACATTTTGTCCATGCTCACTCTACCAGGGGGAGTATGATGGCTCTTAGTATAATACTGTTGTCATTGTACATACAAGCAGTGGACCAACACAACTAATACTCTGAAGGGTAGAAACTGAAGCGAGATATGTGCAATGCCTCTTTGTGAAATTCTCCAACCTAGGTGTGCCTTGTGCTGCCTGCACATCTCCATTTGCATGCAAGATTCATGCAAGGGAAAGGCAGATTCTGAGGTGTCATGGGAATTCTCCATTAACGAAAGCCCTGGAACTGAGACCGATTTTTTGTGAATTCATTTGTAGAAATTGAGGGCACATCTATTCCCTGCCTGCCCTGTGTCTGTGTTAGGTAAAAGCACATTTGGACATCATACTCCCCATGTAGAAAGAAGCTGTGTGGCACAGCTACTTGGGCTTGGACGGTTAGAGCTTGAGGACAGAGGTTTCAAAGGGCCGTGTTCAAAGCTGAAACACATTTAGGACAACGTACTGCACGATTTCTCTCTTTTGAGCCAGTTCAATTCAAGTAAATGGGAAAATCTCTGATATCAGGAGGTTTATCTCCCAAACAAAGAGCTGGAATTCAGACCATGTTTCTGTAAACTCACTTTCAGAAATTAAGTATAACTGTACTCCCTGCCACACTGTGCCTGTTTAGGCGAGATTAGAAACAGTGTGTTTGTCCTAGTGACCTGTACCTGTGGACAACAGGGCTTCTCACGAAAATAACTCTCTTTGTACACACAAATGGTAGAGAAACACATCTAATGTTCTGAGTACAAGAATCTGAAGCCAGAAAGGCACACTGCCAGCTTCAGAAATCTCTTGACTAGGGATACCGTGTTCAGGCTGGATAACCCCTTTTGCCCACAAGCTACATTCAAGCAAATGAGTGTTTGTTGTATATCCTGAGATTTCTCCCTGAAACAAGGGCCTGAAACTCAGACCGTATGGCTCTGACTTCAGTTTCAGAAACTGAGTGAAGATCTACTCCCTGCCTTCTCTCTGGAACTTCTGGACAGGAAACAAGAGTTTGTTCCTGTACCCTGCATGTGTCTCTGGTAGAGAATGGCCCATTGTGATATCACAGTACCTTTGCAGAAACAAAACCAGGGGCACAGCTACTTATACTTGAACGGCTAGAGTGTAAATTCAGAGGTGCCAAATGTCGGTTTTCAAAGCCCAAATGTGTGGATGACAATATAATGCATGCTGTTCCTCTTTTCTGGGCAGCTCCTTTCAAGTGAAAGAGAGAATCTGTGCTATCAGGAGGTTTCTCTCCCAAACAAGGAGCTGGAATTCAGACCCTATTGCTGTAAACTCAGTTTCATAAATTGAGTGGAAGTGTACTCCCTGCCCACTCTGTGCCTCTTTTTGACATAGTAGCAACAGTTTTTTGTCCATGCTCACTCTGCCTTTGGGAGAACAAATCCTCTTAGGAAAATACCACTCTCTTTGTACATCTGAGCCATGCAGAATCACAACTAATGTGTTGGGAAGAATCTGAAATGAGATATGCACAGTCCCTGTTTCAGAAAGTATCCCGCCTAGCAGTTCCTTTTGCTGCCTGGACATCTCTCATTGCCTACCAGATCTATTCATGTGATTGGGAGTTTCTTTCTTGTCAGTAGATTTCTCCCTGAAAGAAAGCCTGAAACTCGGACTGTGCTTTGTGAACAAAGTTTCCTAAACCGTGCTAATTACCTACATTCTCTCTGACTTTCCTTCTTAGGAACAAGAGTTTGTTCATCTAAACCACTTGTGTCTATGGTAGAGAAATGCACATTATGACATCACACTCCCTTCATAGAAACAAACACTGCAGAAAAGCTACTTGTGTTTGGATGGTTAGAGCCTGAAGACAGAAGTGCAAAATGCCTGTTGTCAACGTCTACATGCATGGATTACACCTAATTGCAAGATGCCTCCTTTTTCTGGCACCCTCCAAGCAAACGAATGGGAGAGTCAGGGATATCAGCGTTTTTCGCACCCGAAGATACAGCTGCAAAACAGACCATATTGCTGTAAACTGAGTTTCAGTAACTGAGTGGAACTGTACTCCCTGCTCACTCCGTACCTCTCGTTGGAAGAGCAGGAAAAAGTTGTATCTCCATGCTCCATGGGCCTGTGGAGAACTGTGGCTTCTTATGAAAATACAGTTTATTTGTACAGGCACAGTGTGGAGAAACACATATAGTGTTCTCATGGGTAGAATCTGAAGCCAGTAAAGCTCACGGCCTGCTTCAGAAATCTGTGGACTAGGATTGCCATTCTAAGGCTGGATATCACATTTGCCTGCAAACTCCACTGATGAGAAAGGGAGGTGGTGTGATTTTTGGAGATTTCTTCCTCAAATAATGTCCTGGAACTAAGACCTAGTTTTTGAAAAGCAGTTTCAAAAACAGAGTGCAAATTACTACCTGTCTGCTCTATGCCTTTTCCTACCAGGAGGCAAGACTTTGTTTCTGTACTCTACTTGTGTCTGTGGTACTGAAAGACCCATTATGTCATCACACTCCCTTGGTAGAAACAAGACCTGCGGCACCACTATTTGTGTTTGGACCCTTATAGCCTGAAGATAGAAGTGCCAAATGCTGCTTTTCAAAGCCCAAATGCGTGGAGTATAACATATTTGAAAATGTCCCTTTTTTCCGCACAGCTCCTTTCATGTGAATGGGACAATATACGCAATCAGGAAAATTCTCTCCTAAAGAAGGAGCTGGAAATCAGACTGTGTTGCTGTAAATTCAGTTTTAGAAATTTAGTGAAAGTGTACTTCCAGCCCAACCTGTGACTCTTTTGGCCGGAGAAGCAACAGTTTGTCCATGCTCACTCTACCAGGGGGAGTATACTGGCTCTTAATATAATACTGCTGTCATTGTACAGACAAGCAGTGGAGCAACACAACTAATACTCTGATTGGTAGAAACTAAAGCAGATATGCGCAGTGCCTCTTTCTGAATGTCTCTGGCATAGGTGTACCTTTTGCTGGATGCATATCTCCATCTGCCCACATGATTCATGCAAGGGAAAGGCAGATTCTGGGGTATCAGGCGAATTCTCCATTCATGAAAGCCCTGGAACTTAGACAGATATTTTTTGTGAATTCAGTTGTAGAAACTGAGGGCACATCTATTCCCTGCCTGCTCTGTGTCTGAGGTAGGTCAAGGCCATTTTGGACATCACTCTCCCCATGTAGAAACAAGAAGTGTGGCACAGCTACTTGGGTTTGGACGGTTGGACCTTGAGGACAGAGGTGTCAAATGCCGGTTTTCAAAGCCCAAATGCGTTTAGAACAATGTACTGCATGATTTATCCCGTTTGAGCCAGCTTGATTAAAGTGAATGGGAGAATCTGCGATATAAGGTGGTTTATCTTCCAAATAGGAGCTGTAATTTAGACCGTGTTGCTGTAAACTCACTTTCAGAAACGAAGAGGAACTGTACTGCCTGCCACACTGTGCCTGTTTAAGCAAGAGTAGCAACAGTGTGTTTGTCCACACACCCTGTAACTGTGGACCAAGCTTCTCAGGAAAATAACTCTCTTTGTACACACACGTGGTGGAGAAACCCAACTAATATTCTGCCATATAGAATCTGAAGACAGAAAGGCACACTGCCTATTTCAGTAATCTCCCGCCAAGGGATGCCGTGTTCAGGCTGCATATCTCCATTTGCCCACAAGCTCCATTTAAGAGAATGGTGTTTGTGGGGTATCAGGAGGTTTCTCCCTGAAACAAGGACCTGGAACTCAGACCGTGTGGCTGTGACCTCAGTTTCAGAAACTGAGTGAAAATCTACTCCCTGCCTTTTATCTGGAATTTCTGGACAGGAAACAAGTTTTTGTTCCTATACACTAAGTGTGTCTCTGGTAGAGAAAGGCCCATTGTGCTATCACATTACCTTTGTAGAAACAAAGCCAGGGGCACAGCTAATTGTACTTGAACGGTTACAGGGTAAAGACAGAGGTGCCAAATGCCCATTTTGAAAGCCCAAATGCAGGGTTGAAAACATAGTGCATGATGTTCCTCTTTTCTGGTCAGCTCCTTTCAAGTGAATGGGAGAATCTGAGCTATCGGGTGGTTTCTCTCCCAAACAGGGAGTTGGAATTCAGAACGTGTTGCTGTAAACGCAGTTTCACCAATTGCATGGAACTGTACTCCCCACCCACTATGTGCCTCTTTTTGACAGTGTGCCAACAGTTTGTTTGTCCAGGCTCACTCTGCCTTTGGGAGAAAAAATACTCTTATGAAAATACCGCTCTCTTTGTACATTGGAGCACTGCAGAATCACAACAAATGTTGTGTTGGGAAGAATCTGAAACGAGATATGTACAGTGCCTGTTTCAGAAAGTATCCCATCTGGCACTGCCTTTCACTGCCTGGACGTCTCTTTTTGTGCACCAGTTCTACTCATGTGCTTCTGAGGTTCTATGATGTCACTAGATTTCTCCCTACAACAAAGCATGAAACTCAGACTCTGCTTTGTGAACAAAGTTTCCAAAATTGTGCTAATGAACTACCTACATGCTGTCTGCCTTTCCTTCATAGGAACAAGAGTTTATTCATCTAAACTACTTGTGCCTGTGGTAGAGGAATGCACATTATGATGTCACACTCCCTTCATAGAAACAAGCACTGTGGAAATGCTACTTGTGGTTGGATGGTTAAAGCCTGAAGACAGAAGTGCAAAATGCCTGTTGTCAACGTCTAAATGCATGGATTACACAGAATTGCAAGAGGCCTCTTTTTTCTGGGAACCTCCAAGCAAGCCAATGAGAGAGTATGGGATATCAGCGTATTTTTCACCCAAAGATACAGCTGGAAATCAGACTGTATGGCTATAAAGTGAGCTTCAGCAACTGAGTGGAACTGTACTCCCTGCTCACTCCGTGCCTCTTTTGGAAGAATAGGAACAGTTTGTATCTCCATTCTCCCTGTGCCTCTGGAGAATTGTGGCTTCTTATGAAAATACAGCTCCCTTTGTACAAGCAAGGGTTGGAGAAACAAATATAGTGTTCTCATGGGTAGAATCTAAAGCCAGTAAACCTCACTACCTGCTTTGGTAATCTCCAGACTAGGATTGCCACTCTAAGGCTGTATATCACCATTTGCCTGCAAGCTCTATTCAAGAGAATGGGAGCTGGTGTGATTTTTAGAGATTTCTCCCTCAAAGACCTGGAACCCAGATGTGGTTTTTGAGAAGCAGTTTCAAAAAGGAACGCAAATTACTATCTGCTCTATGCCTTTTCCTGCCAGGAAGCAAGACTTTGTTTCTGTACTCTACTTGTGTCTGAAGTACTGAAAGACCCTTTATGTCATCACACTCCCTTTGTAGAAACAAGCTCTGGGGCACCGCTATTTGTGTTTGGACCCTTAGAGCCTGAAGATAGAAGTGCCAAATGCTGCTTTTCAAAGCCCAAATGCATGGAGTATAACTGAGTTAAAAATGTCCCTTTTCTGTGCAGTTTCTTTCATGTGAAAGAGACAATATGCACAATCAGGAAATTTATCTCCTAAAGAAGGAGCTGGAAATCAGACCGTGTTGCTCTAAATTCAGTTTCAGGATTTTAAGGAAACTGTACTTCCTGCCCAACCTGTGACTCTTTTGGCCAGAGCAGCAACAGTTTGGCCATGCTTCCTCTACCAGAGGGAATAAAATCGCTCTTAGTATAATACTGTTGGCATTGTACAGACAAGCAGTGGACCATCACAACTAGTACACTGATGGGTAGAAACTGAAGCGGATATGCACAGTGCCTCCTTCTAAAAGTCTCCAGCCTAGGTGTGCCTTATCCTGGCTGCACATCTCTGTTTGCCCACAAGATTCATGGAAGGGAACGGAAGATTCTGGGTTATCAGGAGAATTCTCCATTAATGAAAGCCATGGAACTCAGACCCATTTTATTTCTGAATTCAGTTGTAGAAACTGAGGGCACATCTATTCCCTGCCTGTTCTGTGTCTGTGGTAGGTAAAAGCTCATTTTGCAATCCCACTTCCCATGTAGACACAAGCTGTGTGGCCCAGCTACTTGGGTTTGGACGGTTAGAGCTTGAGGACAGAGGTGTGAAATGCTGATTTTCAAAGCCCAAATGCATTTAGGACAATGTACTGCACGATTTATCCCTTTTGAGAAAGCTTGATTCAAGTGAATGAGAGAATCTGTGCTATCGGGTGGTTTCTCTCTGAAAAAAGGAGCTGGAATTCAAACTGTGTTGTTGTAAACTTAGGTTTAAAAATGAAGTAGAACTGTACTTCCTGCCCACTCTGTGCCTTTTTTGACAGAGTAGCAATGGTTTGTTTCTCCATGCTCACTCTGCCTTTGGGACAACAAACCCTCTTGGGAAAATACTGCTCTCTTTGTACATCTGAGCAGTGCAGAATTACAACTAATGTTGTGTTGGGAAGAATCTGAAACGAGATATGCACAGTGCCTGTTTCAGAAAGTATCCCGCCTAGCAGTGCCTTTTGCTGCCTGGACATCTCTGTTTGTTCACCCGCTCTATTCATGTGATTGGGAGTTTTTTGATGGCAGTAGATTTCTCACTGAAACTTGGACTGTGCTTTGGGAACAAAGTTTCCAAAACACTGCTGTTGATCTAATGACATGTTCTCTGCCTTTCCTTGAAAGGAGCAACAGTTTGTTCATCTAAACCACTTCTGTGTGGTAGAGAAATGCACACAATGACATCACACACCCTTCGTAGAAACAAGCACTGTGGAAATGCAACTTCTGTATGGATGGTTAGAGCCTGAAGACAGAAGTGCAAAATGCCTGTTGTCAATGTCTAAATGCATGGATTACACCTAATTGCAAGATGCCTCTGTTTTCTGGCAACCTCCATGCAAGCGAATGGGAGAGTCTGGGTTATCAGCGTGTTACTCACACAAAGATACAGCTGGAAAGCAGACCGTATTGCTGTGAACTCAGTTTCAGAAACTGAGTGGAACTCTACTCCCTGCTCACTCCGTGCCTCTTTTTGGAAGAGTAGGAACAGTTTGTATTTCCATTCTCCCTGTGCCTCTGGAGAACTGCGGCTTCTTATGAAAATACAGCTCTCCTTGAACAGGCACAGGGTGGAGAAACACATACAGTGTTATCAAGGGCAGAATCTGAAGCCAGGAAAGCTCACTGCCCGCTTTGGAAATCTGCAGACTAGTATTGCCGTTTTATGGCTGGATATCACCATTTGCCTGCAAGCTCCATTCAAGCGAGTGGGAGGTGGTGTGATTTTTGGAGATTTCTCCCTCAAATAAAGACCTGGGATTCACACCTGGTTTTTCAGAAACAGTTTCAAAAACGGAGAGCAAATTACTACCTGTCTGCTCTATGCCTTTCTCTACCAGGAAGCAAGACTTTGTTTCTGTACTCTACTTGTGTCTGAGGTACTGAAAGACCCATTATGACATCACACTCCCTTTGTAGAAACAAGCTCTGGGGCACCGCTATTTGTGTTGGACCCTTAGAGCCTGAAAACAGAAGTGCCAAATGCTGCTTTTCAAAGCCCAAATGCATGGAGTATAATGGAGTTAAAAATGTCCCTCTTTTCTGTGCAGCTCCTTTCATGTGAAAGGGACAATATGCGCAATCAGGAAGTTTCCTAAAGAAGGAGCTAAAAATCAGACCATGTTACTCTAAATTCAGATTCAGAAATTTAGTGAATCTGTACTCCCGCCAAACCTGTGACTCTTTTGGCCAGAGCAGCAACAGTTTGTCCATGCTCCCTCTACAAGGGGTAGTATAATGGCTCTTAGTATAATACTGCTGGCATTGTACAGACAAGCAGAGGAGCATCACAACTAATACTCTGATGGGTAGAAACTGAAGCAAGATTTGCACAGTGCCTCTTTCTGAAAGTCTCTAGCCTAGGTGTGCCTTTTGCTGACTGCACATCTCCGTTTCCCTTCAAGGTTCATGCAAGGGACCGGGAGATTGTGGGGTATCAGGTGAATTCTCTATTAATGAAAGCCGTGGAACTCAGACCGATTTTTTCTGAATTCAGTTGTAGAAACTGAGGGCACATCTCTTTCCTGCTAGTTGCATCTGTGGTAGTAAAGGCCCAGTTGACATCCCATTCCCCATGTAGAAACAAGCTGTGTGGCACAGGTAATTGAGTTTGGACAGTTAGAGCTTGAGGACAGAGGTGTCAAATGTCAGTTTTCAAATCCCAAATGCATTTAGAACAATGTCCTGCATGATTTCTGTCTTATGAGCCAGCACGGTTCAAGTGAATGGGAGAATCTGCGATATCAGGAGGTTTATCGCCCAAAGAGTTGGAATTCAGTCCCTGTTTCTGTAAACTAACTTTCAGACACTAAGTGGAACTGTACTCCCTGCCACACTGTGCCTGCTTAGGCGAGAGTAGCAATAGGTTATCCCCACAGCCTGTACCAGTGGACCAGGCTTCTCACAACAATACATCTCTTTGTACACACAAGTGGTGTAGAGACACATCTAATGTTCTGATGGCAAGAATCTGAAGCCAGAAAGGCACACTGCCAGTTTCTGAAATCTCTCGCCTAGGGATGCTGTGCTTGGGCTGGATGTCAACACTTGCCCGTAAGCTCCATTCAAGAGAATGGGTGTTTGTAGGATATCCAGAGATTTCACCCTGAAACAAGAACCTGGAACTCAGACCATGGGGCTGTGACCTCAGATTCAGAAACAAAATCCTGGAACTCAGACTGTGGGGCTGTGACCTCAGATTCAGAAACTGAGTAAAAATCTACTCCCTGCTTGCTCTCTGGAGTTTCTGGACAGGAATCAAGTGTTTGTTCCCGAACACCACGTGTGTCTCTGGGGAGAAAGGCCCATTGTGATATCACACTACCTTTGTAGAAAAAAAAAGAGAGCCACAGCTACTTGTAGTTGAATGTTTAGGGCGTAAAGAAAGAGGTGCAGAATGTCAATTTTCAAAGCTCAAATGCGTGAATGACAACATAATGCATGATGTTTATCTTTTTTGGGCAGCTCCTTTCAAGAGACAAGAACAGTGGGAGTGGGAGAATCTGCGCTATTGGGAGGTTTCTCTCCCAAACAAGGAGCTGGAATTCAGACCCTGTTGCTGTAAACTCATTTTCAGAAATTAAGTGGAACCCTACTCCCTCGGACTCTGCCTTTTTTTGACAGAGTAGCAATGTTTTTTTTGTCCATGCTTACTCTGTCTTTGGGAGAACGAACCCTCTTAGGAAACTACCACTCTCTTTGTACATCCGAGCAGTGCAGAATTACAACTAATGTTGTGTTGGGAAGAATCTGAAATGAGATATGCACAGTGCCTGTTTCAGAAATTGTACCGCATAGCAGTGCCTTTTGCTGCTTGGATATCTCTGTCCGCCAGCTCTATTCATGTGATTGGGAGTTTCTTTGATGTTAGTAGATTTCTCACTGAAACTCATACTGTGCTTTGTGCACAAAGTTTCCAAAACCTTGCTATTGATCTAACTGCATGCTCTCTACATTTCCTTGACAGGAATAAGAGTTTGTTCATCTAAACCACTTGTGTCTGTGGTAGAGAAATGCACATTATGGCATCACAAATGCTTCATAGAAACAAGTGCTGCTGAAACGCAACTTGTGTTTTGTTTGTTAGAACCTGAAGACAGAAGTGCAGAATGTCTGTTGTCAACGTTTAAATGTGTAGATTACACCTATTTGCAAGATGCCTCTTTTTTCTGGCAACCTCCAAGCAAGCAAATGGGAGAGTCTGGGATATCAGTGTGTTTCTCACCCAAAGATACAACTGCAAAGCCGACTGTATTGGTTTGAACTCAGTTTCAGTAATTGAGTGGAACTGTACTCCCCGCTCACTCCGTGCCTCTTTTTGGAAGAGGAGGAACAATTTGTATCTCCATACTCCTTGGGCCTCTGGTGAACTGTGGCTTCTTATGAAAATACAGCTCTCTTTGTACAGGCAAGGGGAGGAGAAACACATACAGTGTTATCAAGGGCAGAATCTGAAGCCAGTAAAGCTCACAGCCTGCTTTGGAAATCTGCAGACTAGGATTGTCGTTTTTACGGCTGGATATCACCATTTGCCTGCAAGCTCCATTCAAGCAGTAGGAGGTGGTGTGATTTTTGGAAATTTCTCCCTCAAATAAAGACCTGGGACTCACACCTGGTTTTTCAGAAGCAGTTTCAAAAACCGAGAGCAAATTACTACCTGTCTGCTCTTTGCCTTTTCCTACCAGGAAGCAAGACTTTGTTTCTGTACTCTACTTGTGTCTGAGGTACTGAAAGACCCATTATGTCATCATACTCCCTTTGCATAAACAAGCCCTGGGGCACCGCTATTTGTGCTTGGACCTTTAGAGCCTGAAGACAGAAGTGCCAAATGCTGCTTTTCAAAGCCCAAATGCGTGGAGTATAACTGAGTTAAAAATGTCCCTCTTTTCTGTGCAGCTCCTTTCATGTGAAAGGGACAATATGCGCAATCAGGAAGTTTCTCTCCTAAAGAAGGAACTAAATTGCTCTAAATTCAGATTCAGAAATTTAGTGAATCTGTACTCCCGCCAAAGCTGTGACTCTT
Source organism: Thryonomys swinderianus (assembly GCA_004025085.1). NCBI lineage: Eukaryota > Metazoa > Chordata > Mammalia > Rodentia > Thryonomyidae > Thryonomys > Thryonomys swinderianus. The sequence goes on along the minus strand of PVIC010007270.1, from coordinate 4,050 downwards.
TTGGCCAGAGCAGCAACAGTTTGTCCATGCTCCCTCTACAAAGGGTAGTATAATGGCTCTTAGTATAATACTGCTGGCATTGTACAGACAAGCAGAGGAGCATCACAACTCATACTCTGATGGGTAGAAACTGAAGCGAGATATGTGCAGTGCCTCTTTCTGAAAGTCTCTAGCCTATGTGTGCCTTTTGCTGACTGCACTTCTCCATTTCCCCACAAGATTCATGCAAGCGAATGGGACATTGTGGGGTATCAGGCGAATGCCCTATTAATGAAAGCCCTAGATCTCAGACTGAGTTTTTCTGAATTCAGTTATAGAAACTGAGGGCACATTTCTTCCCTGCCTGGTTGTGTCTGTGGTAGGTAAAGGCCCATTTGACATCACACTCCCCATTTAGAAACAAGGTGTGTGGCACAGCTAATTGAGTTTGGACAGTTAGAGCTTGCCGACAGAGGTGTCAAATGCCAGTTTTTAAAGCGCAAACTCATTCAGAACAACGTACTGCATGATTTCTCTCTTTTGAGCCAGGGTGATTCAAGTGAATGGGAGTATCTGTGATATCAGGAGGTTTATCTCCCAAAGAGCTGGAAGTCAGACCGTGTTGCTGTAAACTCACTTTCAGACACTAAGTGGAACTATACTCCCTGCCACACTGTGCCTGGTTTGGTGAGAGTAGCAATAGTTCTTTTGTCCATGCAGCCTGCACCTGTGGTCCAGGCTTCTAATGAAAATACCTCTCTCTGTACACACAAGCAGTGTAGAGACACATCTGATGTTCTGACGCTGAGAATCTAAAGCCAGAAATGCACCCTGCCAGTTTTTGAAATCTCCCGCCTAGCAATGCCATATTCAGGCTGGATATCTCCATTTGCCTGCAAGTTCCATTCAAGCAAGAGGGTGTTTGTGGTATATCCAGAGATTTCTCCCTGAAACACCAACCTGGATCTCAGGCCGTGACCCTGTGACCTCAGTTACAGAAACTGAGTGAAAATTTACTCACTGCCTGCTCTCTGGAATGTCTGGACAGGAAAAAGTTTTTGTTCCTGTACACTATGTGTGTCTCTTGGGGAGAAAGGCCCATTGTGATATCACACTACCTTTGTAGAAGCAAACTAGGGGCACACCGGCTTCTACTTGAATGGTTAGCAAATAAAGACAGAGGTGCAAAGTGACAGTTTTCAAAGCCCAAATGCATGGATGACAACTTAGTGCATGATGTTCCTCTTTTGTGGGCAGCTCCTTTCAAGTGAATGGGAGAATCTGCTATATCAGGCTGTTTCTCTCACAAAAAGGAGCTGGAATTCAGACCCTGTTGCTATAAACTCATTTTCAGAAACTGAGTGGAACTGTACTCCCCTGCCCACTCTCTGCCTCTTTTTGACAGAGTAGCAATTGTTTGTCCATGCTCACTCTGCCTTTCATGAACAAATCCTCTTATGTAAATACCACTCTTTTTGTTCATTCGAGCAGTGCAGAATCACAATTAATGTTGTACTGGGACGAATCTGAAACGAGATATGTATAGTGCCTGTTTCAGAAAGTATACCGCCTAGCAGTGACTTTTGCTGCCTCAATGTAAGTGTTTGTCCACCAGCTCTATTCATGTGATTGGGAATTATTTTGATGTCAGTACATTTCTCCCTGAAACAAAGATTGCAACTCGGACTGTTATTTGTGAACACATTTTCTTAAACCAGGCTATTGAACTACCTACATGCTCTCTGCCTTTCCTTGACAGGAACAAGAGTTTGTTCATCTAAACCACTTGTTTCTGTGGTAGATAAATGCACACTATGACATCACAATCCCTTAGTAGAAACAAGCACTGTGGAAATGCTACTTCTGTTTGGATGGTTAGAGCCTGAAGACAGAAGTGCACAACGCCTGTTGTCAATGTCTAAATGCATGTATTACAACTAATTGAAAGATGCCTCTTTTTTCTGGCAACATCCAAGCAAGCGAATGGGAGAGTCTGGGATTTCAGCATGTTACTCACACAAAGATACAGCTGGAAAGCAGACCGTAATGCTGTGAACTCAGTTTCAGTAACTGAGTGAAACTGTACTCCCTGCTCACTCTGTGCCTCTTTTTGGAAGAGTAGGAACAGTTTGTATATCCATGCTCCCTATGCCTGTGGAGAACTGTGGCTTCTTATGAAAATACAGCTCTCTTTGTACAGGCAAGGGGTGGAGAAACACATATAATATTCTCATGGGTAGAATCTGAAGTGAATAAACCTCACTGACTGCTTTGGAAATCCGAAGACTAGGATTACCATTCTATGGCTGGATATCACCATTTGCCTGCAAGCTTCATTCAAGCAAATGGGAGGTGGTGTGATTTTGGAGCTTTCTCCCTCAAATAAAGACCTGGAACACACACCTGGTTTTTCAGAAGCACTTTCAAAAATGGAGAGCAAATTACTACCTCTTGGCTTCATGTCTTTTCAAGCCAGGAAGCAAGACTTTGTTTCTGTATTCTACTTGTGTCTGACGTACAGAAAGACCTATTATGACATCAAACTCCCTTTGTAGAAACAAGCCCGGTGGCACTGCTATTTGTGTTTGGACCCTTAGAGCCTGAAGACAGAAGTGTCAAATGCTGCATTTCAAAGCCCAAATCTGTGGAGTATAACTTAGTTAATAATATTCCTCTTTTCTGTGCAGCTCCTTTCATGTGAAAGGGACAATATGTGCAATCAGGAATTTTCTCTCCTAAAGAAGGAGATAAAAATCAGACCATGTTGCACTAAGTTCAGATTCAGAAATTTAGTGAATCTGTACTCGCCGCCAAAACTGAGACTGTTTTGGCCAGAGCAGCAACAGTTTGTCTATGCTCCCTCTACCAAGGGGAGTATAACGGCTCTTAGTATAATACTGCTGGCATTTTACAGACAAGCAGAGGAGTAACACAACTAATACTCTGATGGGTAGAAACTGAAGCAAGATATGCACAGTGCCTCTTTCTGAAAGTCTTTTGCCTAGGCGTGCCTTTTACTGGCTGCACACCTCTGTTTTCCCACAAGATTCACGCAAGGGAACAGGAGATTCTGGGGTATCAGGCCAATTCTCTATTTTTTTAAATTGAATTCTTTATTGGTACAATTTATGTACATCTCACAATCACCTATTACACTGGGGAATTTGTACCAGTGTATGACACAAGTTAATTCTCATTTTTACCCATATCCTTACCCACCCACACCTCCCCACCCCCTTTATACATACTCTTTTATTTTCTTTCTGTATCATATTTATTCCTTCCCCTCATTACATTTCCACACCAAATTTCCTATGGAAATTTCACACTCTATAAAAGCTGTCATACTCTCTAGAGCTCATTTGCATCCACAGGTATTCATGTGAAAGAGAAGATCCAGAATTTGCCTATCTGTGATCTATTGAAGTCATGTATTAGTATATCCTCCAGGTATATCCATTTGCACCTAAATTCATAGATCTTCTCATTCTTTATGGCAGAGTACTACACCATTTTATATATAAAAAAAAAAAAAACATCTTCTTTATCTTCTCTCCAGTTGATGGTCATTGGGGTTGTTTCCAAGATTGTGCTATCACGAACTGAGCAGCTATGAACAAGGGTGTACATCTGTCTTTCCAATGTGATATTTTAAATTCTTTTGGGTATATTCCTAGCAGGGGATAGCAGGGTCAAATGGGACCCTTAGTCCTAGATTTCGGAGAAATCTCCACATGGATCTCCACAATGGTTGCACAAGTCTGCCATACCGCCAACAGAGGAGAAGGGTTCCTTTCTCTCCACAGCCATGACAGCATTTATTCTTGGTTGATTTTTTTTAATTGAATTCTTTATTGGTACAATTTACATATATCTCAAAATCACATATAACATTGGGAAATTTGTACCAGTATATGCCACAAGTTAATTCTCATTTTTACCCATATCCCTACCCACTCCCCCTCCTCCCCCCTTATACATGCTCTTTTATTTTCTTTCTGTATCATATTTATTCCTTCCCCTCATCATATTCCCACACCAAGTTTCCTATAGAAATATTCCACTCTATAA
>PVIC010007269.1:31055-51532 GCA_004025085.1 Thryonomys swinderianus | reverse complement strand
TTTTTTTTTCCTTTTGAGACAGGGACTCACTATGTAGTTTAAACTGGATTTGAGCTCACTGTAGCCTCAGGCTGGCCTTGAACTCACAATGATCCTCTTGCCTCAGTCTCCTGGGATTATGGGTGTGCGTCACCATGCCTGGCTCAGAAGTTTTTAATATATAAATTATGCAACCATCAACACAATTCCATCACCTCAAAAATTCTTCTCCCTTTGTAGCTGACCCAGAGTGCACCTCCAGCTATTGGAAACCACTGTTTTCTGTCTCTAAAAAGCCTTGAATTTGGCTAAGTACAATTTCTTAATTGTAGTGACACATAATTACTTACACAATAACTTTCTAGTTTTCCATATTAGTATAATCATGAATGTGGCTTCTTTTGCCTAGCATTCTTCTATTATTTGAATCAGTCCTCCTTCCCTCCCTCCCTCCCTCCCTCCCTCCCTCCCTTCCTTCCTTCCTTCCTTCCTTCCTTCCTTCCTTCCTTCCTTCCTTCCTTCCTTCCTTCCTTCCTTCTGGGGTTTGCCTTTCTGCCCACTGGCTGAAGAACACTTGGGTTGTCTGAGCAAGTAAAGAAATTATAAGTAAAGCTCTGTTAACATTTGCATTCAGGTTGTTGTGTGAATGCCAAGTTTTCATTCCTCTTGGGTAAATGCGTAGGAGTGGTGTTTCTGAGACTTCAGGTCATTATATGTTTAACTTTGTAAGAAATTTCCCAGCTGCTTTCTGAAATGACTGTATCAATTTGCCTTTGCAACAGCTGTAGTTGTTCTGCATCTCTGCAACCACTTGGTATTGATAACATATTTAAAATGTGTGTGTGCCTATTGTGTGTGGAGGAGGCAGGGAGGGAAGAAGGGAGAGAGAAAGAGAGAGAGAGAGAGAGACTTAAATGCTTTCTTATAGCTGGGACACGATACCTTGTAGAGACAATTTAAAGGAGGAGAGGTTCAAACTTCAGTTCACAGCTGCATGGTGGAGGAAAGTTGTTCTTTCTGGTCAAGGTAGCCAAGAAGCTCAGAGAAGACCCTTCAAGTCACACCCTCAGGGACCCGCCTCTTTCCCCCAGCCCCACCTTCCAACAGCACACTTAGCTACTCTCACCAGTGGATGAATCCAAAGAAGAATACAGTATGGCAGACCCAGGCATGCAATATGTAATTCTTGTGTCTATTTTTTTAAATTTAGCATAATGCATTTGGGAGTCAGAAGTGTTACAACATATATTGGTACCTGTCTCTGTTCTATGACAGAATACTATCCTATTTTGTGAATAGACCACATTTTGTTTATCCATTCATCAGTTGGTGGATATTTGGGGTATTTCCATCTTTTGGTTATTGTGAATAATGTTGCAATAAACCTTTCTGTACAAGTTTTTGTTTGACTGTTTTGAGTTATTTTGATTATAATGAATTTTTAAATCATAATTATTTAATTTTTTGTGGTGCTAGTGATTAAATCTAGGGTCTTCATGCTGAGCTATATATCCCCAGTCTTTTTTACTTTTTTTTTTTTTTTTAATATTGAGACAGAGTCTGGATAACTTGCACGTTGCTCTGTCTACTCTGGAATTTGTAATCTCCCTGTCTCAACCACCCAAAAGTGGCTTATAGGTGTGAGCCATCAAATTTAGATTTTGCTGAACTTCTCAAGGAACTGCCAAACTACTTTTATAACAACTAAACCATTTTACATTCCCACCTGTGATATATGAGGTTCCCAACTTTCTCACACTGTCAACACTTATTTCATGTTTCTTAAAAATTAAAATTATTGGGCCGGAAGGTTAGCTCAGTTGTTCCGGTGCCTGCCTCACAAGCGCAAGGACCTGAGTTTGATCCCCGGTAACCACATATAATGCTGGGCGGGGAGACACGCCCACCAACAAACAACACCGCATACCCCAATGCCTGACGTGATAGCTCACGCCTGTAATCCCAGCACTCGGGAGGCAGAGACAGGAGGATTGCTGAGTTCGCGGCGGCTTGCCTGGGCACCATAGTGAGCTCAGGTCCAGCCTGAACTACAATGCGAGACCCTGTCTCAAAAAGCAAAAAAAATTAAAATTAAAATTATTATTTTAGCCATCCCAGTAGGTGTCATTTTTACTTTCCCAATGACAAATAAGTTAAAATATACTTTTGTGTGCTTGTTGGTCACTTGTACATTTTTACTGGAGATTTTAAGTCCTTTCCCTGCAAACAATTTAAATGTCCCAAAGTACACAAAGGGAAAATGTCTGGTATGAGAAGGTCCTGAAAACTTGGAAAGCTTTATTCAGTGGGAGCAGACAGCACTGAGAGGGCCATGAACTATCTATCCATGGCAGGATTTGATAAACTCTAATTACCAGCCACTGGGTCACTGCCTGAGCCTCAAAGGTACATGCCCAAGAAGACTGAAGAATGATGACTGTAATAGGAACTGTGGAAAAGGTGGAAGGAGAGGCTCGAAGGACAAGTGCAGGTTGAGACCGGCCCGAGCTCTCCTCAGGTCTGATGGGGGTGAATCTGTTGTGGGGATGACCTGACTCAAGCGGGAGAAGGCAGGCAAGGCCTATTTAAACACAAAGGACAGATACAATGATGTAGAATTTGTTGATTTGATATGTTTTCACTATAGAGCAACCAAAATACAAAATCAAGAGATATATAATTGAAAGCAAATGTATGCATCAGAACATAACCCTTAATCTAGCAAGTGGTACCAAGAAAGAAAGGAACCTGCTTGGGAAACAGAGTAATTTACAGATCAGTTGAAGAGTACTAAAAATAAAAAGAAAGCAGCAGCAGAGACTGAGAATAATGCACAGGATGCATAAGTCAGGACTGCAGCCCAGCACTGCAGAGAAAATGATACTGAAGACTTGGAATTGCCAGAGCATAGAGAAGGAGCCGGGTGACACCCAGCAGAAGGCATTGCTGGTTTCTAAACTCCAAGGATGTTTTCAGAGTATTACTAGCAGTCTTGATTTTTATATGTTGTTTGGCCTGTTAGTGTGATTAATCTGTATATGTGACAATTAACATCTATAAGAATTTAAATGAATATACTGGCAAGAAAAAGGATGGGAGGGGAGGGGAGGGAAAAACATTGAGATGGTTTTTTGTTTTTGTTTTTGAGACAGGGTCTCACTTTGTAGTTCAGGCTGGCCCTGAGCTCACTATGTAGCGCAGGCAAGCCTCCAATTTAGCAATCCTCCTGTCTCTGCCTCCCCAGTGCTGGGATTACAAGTATGAGCCACCATGCCTGGCACTGGTGTGTGGTACTGATTGCTGGTGGGCATGAGTCACCACACAGTACTGTATGTGGTTGCTGGGGATCGAACCAGGGACCTTACACTTACTAGGCAGACACTGGAACCACTGGGCTAAATCTCCAGCCCCTCAGACAGATTTTTATCTCTAACACCAGGTAATGGATAGTGCTGATGTGATTTTTTTTTCCCCCTGGGCACTTAAGATTATACCACGGATTCTACATGGCTGTCTCCTACTGACCACTTTCCTAACAAGACAAAAAAAGAAAATCTTTTAGTCTTTGCTTAGAAATGACTGGGATTCTGATTAAAACTGAGCAGTGTGAGGATTTTGTTAGGATGATTTTGGGCTTCAAAATTTTGAATTTGGAGCTTTTAAAAAGGACCATTGAGTTTGGGCTCTAATTCCTGCTTGAGTTAGATATTAACAAAGTAAGTTTTGGACTTGAATTTCTCCTCCAGAATCTGATAATCAGCAGATATTTATTCTCAAAAGAAAGTCTTATCTGCTGTGCAAGCACTTGTGTGTTAGGGTGATTGCTAACAATATCAATATTTCCACTGATTGTCTTGTTTTTTCCTCTGAGGCTGTAATGGGCAAAGCAACCAGATGTCACAGATTAGGAAAAGGAGAACAGTGGAATCCAGGGCTGCAGAGCACAGCCTTGGGTTCAGTTAATGTGCTGGTCCACCTGAGAGCCTTCAAGGCAAACCCTATTGGCCTTGAGTGGCTTCAGAAAGTCGCCGCCGGATTGCGGAGCTGCAATGAAGACCAATCTGAAAAGGCACGGATAGGACTTTTTCGACATGCCTTCGATCACCTCCCCTGAGCCAGAGCCACACTTCCGGTCAGTTATGTACTAGTTAAGTCCAACACGTTAAGAAAATGGGAAACAGACGCAGGAAGCAGAAAACCTCCTTTACACTCTTAATAGTTCCTTTCCTGCAGAAGAAAAGTCATTACATAATTCTCACACTTGGTCTCACCAAACATATTTTCCTTTCTCTTTCCTGAAATGATGAAGCAATTTACCGAAATGGCAAATATGGGAAAATATAACCTGGCTCACCTCAGCCGCACCAGAGTCGTCGTCCCACCTCCCCCTGCTTTGGTAGTAGAAAATAAACCAGGGCCTTGGACCTGAGGCTAGACCCCCAGACGTACATTCACTTGTGGGTGTGCTTGTCCGAGACAAGCTCTCACTGCGTCGCCAAGTGCCCAGCCTGGGCTCAGCCTTCCAGAATTTTGGTGAGGCAGCGAGGAGGCCCCGGGGCTGGGGCGACTGCCTGGGGCCTGTCAAACGCCGCCACTTGCTTAGCCTCTGAGCCCTGCAGGTGCTGCCCATCAGGGAACGCTGCCTCCAGCTCTTCTGGCACCGGAACTTCATGAGAGCAACAGGAGCTCGGCACCTGATGCCGATTTCTAGTGCGAGACCAAGCTGGGTTTGACAGGATGGCCTAGAGCTGGCCTCAGGGGGAGGCTATAAAGGGAGGCGGGGCAGTAGGCGCTCGCTTGCCGTGTTCTCGCTTTGCCTGTACACACTCCGCGGAGCACTGCTTTTCAGAGCGCTTTTTCTTCTAGAACGCTTCTTTCCTTCTTTTATTGCCTTAATGAAAATGTTAAACCTTTACACTCACCAAACTCCAATTCTTTTGAAGGGGACAGTAAGCGTCTGGAAAGGCGACTGGTCACTGCAACACCCACTGACGCTGGGATTTACAGGTATGTGCCGCCTCTCTGGACTAGGCTTCCCTTTGGAAGTGAACTGAGCAGTGTTTGTTTCTGGGCCTCCAGATTGTTCGTCTTATACATGCTTGTGTAGTTGCAGATTTGATTTATGTAGTTGCAGTTTTTTCATCAGGTAGGAGAAGCTGCAGAGACCCCAAACAATGAGAAAGGAGATGTTGACTTCATTTTCATAAGACCTTAGTCCTTGAGGCCTAGAGTGTGCAAATAATAGAATTTATTCACTTATGACCTGATTGGCTAATACCAGAGGCAGAGTGCTTTCTGCTGGCTCTTGCCTCTGTGGTCCTGGACTGTCGCATAGGTATTTATTTCCCTGTGTATCTCAACGGGAAGTCACGATTGCTCTCGTGAAGAGAGTCTCATTGCTGCTTTGCTCCTCTTACAGTGGGAGGAGAATTCAACTAGACAAGGTCGTCCAAATGCTGTGATCAGTAAACCTACACATTTGACATTCTGTCAAACCAGAATTAGCTGCAAGTCACAGTTACAGATTTTAACATTTGAACTTTTGAGTGAAGAAAATAAAGTAGGATAATATTACTGTCTCCTTGTTTAATGGGTCAACCTGGCTGGAGGAAGGGGTACAGCTGTCAGCTGTATTTCATTTGTTTGGTTATTTGCTCTGCTTTTTGGGACAAAGTGTTGCTATGTAGTCCAAAATGGCCTTGAACTTACAGTGCTTCTCCTGCCTCAGCTTCCTAAGTGCTGGAATTAAAGGACTGTCAAACCATGTCCAGTCTATATGTCATTTTGAGCCATGGTCAGTGCATCTTTTTTTTTTTTTTTTTTTTTAGACAGGGTCTTGCTTTGTGGTTCAGGCTGCCCCTGAGCTCACTGTGTAGCCCAGGCAAGCCTGGAACTCAGCAATCCTCCTGTCTCTGCCTCCTGAGTGCTGGGATTATAGGCATGAGCCACCACGCCCAGCACTATCACATATCAATATGTGATATGATTGCTGGTGGGCGTGAGTCACTATGCCCAGCATTGTATGTGGTTACCTGCGATCGAACTCAGGACCTTGCGTTTGTGAGGCAGGTGCCAGAACCACTGAGCTAAATCTCTAGCCCTCAGGTGCATCTTTTGATGGAAATAGCTAAAGGAGACTCTTTGGGCATTTTTGTCTTACTAAAGGGTTCCTTTTCCTGTCTACTCTGCTAACCTCAACTTTCTTCTTTGGGAACTTGTTGCCCATGTTGAATTTTCTGGTTGTAATATCAATATAATGTATTGTCACCTGGGAGGCTGGATATGAAAGGGGAAATGAGTGTGAACTTTCTAGGTAAACCCAGTCCTCATAGTTGACATTTCCTCAATTCCCTTGCTCTCTTGATGGCTTATTTCATGAACATCATTCATTGTTAATTAACCCTTGAGTTATAAGTCAAATCTTTCAGGCTGAAAATAACTTAAACCTCTTAAGCTTAAGAAAACAGAACAAAAAGAGGTCATGATGGAACCAGGGACTTGGAAAACACTGAGAACCAAAAGTGTGTACCAGTCTGTGATCTTTGTATTTGCTCTGCTTCCTGCTTGAGTGTTTTTCTTTCTCTGGCTACAAATAATGGAATTTGTGAAAAACTGCACAGTGCCAACTCCAGGCCCCTAATAAGGCTTAAGTAGAAGATATCTCCTGCACACTGGCCATGTGGTGTTAAGTTTTCACAGTCACCGTTTAAAAGGCTTGTTGGCACTACCCTCTGACTTCTGTTTTACAGTATATAGTTTTCTAGTGGCACTGCTCCTTCCTGGGGTCATCCAGAAAGGTACGCAGCACAGGAAAGCTCACTGCTCACCGTTCCTCATTGAGAGGAGGATGACCCAACATAATGAGGGGGCCGATCTCCTGCCTCCCCCCACGGCCATGCCACAGTCCCAGCTGGGAGACGATGAGGCGCAAGGTGTGACTCGGATGGCTGAACGTGAACGTGCATGTGCCTGGGCTGAGAAAGGCCTAATGCTCTGGTGTGCTCAGGTTCCGCCAGCAGGGTGTGAAGTCAGACAGTACCTTCAGCCATCTTGGATGGGAAAATGAAACACTGTATTGGAAAAACAATTTCTGTTGTTGGCTGCCTCTGTCAAGTAGCTAAGCCAGATGTCAGTAAGAAATATTTGTGGTTCTGGCCACGTTCAATGTGGGCTAATATTAAAAAAAGAAAACAAAAACTAGAATAATAGTGCTAAAATAGACGTCACTCCTGTATCCTCAGGACAGGCTGTCCTTCAGGAAGAAAATGTTAAAATTCCCCAGGCTAAGGTGAGCATCCTGTGCATGCTGACAAGGCACTGAGTTTTAAAAAATAGCCTCTTTTGATCTCTAGGATATTCGACCCATTTTATGAAAGTATTTTTCAAATGTCAGACCCTTCTCTGACCTGCTTTTCACTGGCTTTCTAATCTGTTTCCCACACTAATTTTTAAGGGATTTTTGGTCTGTAAACCCAGGAACTTTCAAAATCTAGACCAAGTTCGGCAATTTCTTCCTCGTTAGGGTTATTTTGGCTTTTCCTGGCGTAGCTTCCTGACCAGAGGCCCTAAGCTGGACCTTAAAGGGAGCCTGAAGTGAGCTGCGGGCCGCACTCTCCACCTTCAGGCACACTGTGGCCTTTGTCTCCTCTGAGCTGTGACTCAGCCATGTGGCTCCAGGTGGATGAGTGGAAACTTGGCTCCTCTCCCTAAGCCGATGCCGTGGAGACTACATCAGACTCCTATTTAGTATCAGGAGATGATGTAGGGGAGAGGTTTCCACTGACATCTTCAGTGTTATCTATCAGCTTTCCTGAATGACGAAGGAACAAGAAATCCTAAAGTGCAAAAATAAATCTCACCAGCAACCATCGAGCTTTACATTAGAACAGACTCTTTCCCTCTTCCTTATTAATGAAGCCCAGAGTCTGGAGTTTCAACTCAGGGAGCCCCAGGGATAGCTGTGGTAAACCATCTCTGTGTCCTGGGCTGAAGCGTGCCACCTCCCAGTGCTGGCGGCTCCACTGGTGAACATCTGTCTTACAGCTCAGCTGTGGGCTTGCTGTGGTTTCGGGCAGGAGCTGAGGGGCCCAGCCAGGCATGGAAGGGTGGCAGGTCATGGCCCGTGTTCCTAGCCAGAATTCACAGTTAGAACCATTAACAGACTTGTGTGGTCAAGATTATCTAGAAAATAATTGTTAGTTTCTTCCTCCTCCAAAAACAGGTGAACATTTCTATTTTCCTGGAACACCAAAATAAAATGCGTTCATCTTTATCTTGTAAACTCATGTTGCTTGAGCAAACAATTTCAGTCACTGGTATTAGTTCAGTGAATAATTGAGATCTTTTGCCCTCTTTTAAAATAAGATAGTTGAGTGCATATTCAGATTGACGTCATTGAAGTTTTTCCCTTTCCAGTCATTTTCTCTAAGACATAGAAGTGTTTTTTTGGTTTTTTTTTTTTTGTTTTGTTTAGTTATAGTTTTTTTAGACAGGGTCTTGCTTTATAGTTCAGTATATGTGCTGCCGAACCGAGCACTTGCTTTATAGTTCAGGCTGGCCCTGATCTCACCATGTAGCCCAGGCAAGCCTCAAACTCAGAAATCCTACCGCCTCTGCCTCCTGAGTGCTGGAACTACAGGCATGAGCCACCATGCCCAGCATTGTGGTATGCAGTACTGATTGCTGGTGGGCGTAAGTCACCATACCCGGTATTGTATGTGGCTTCTGCGAATCGAACCAGGGACCTGCACTTGCTAGACAGGCACTGGAACCACAAAGCTAAATCTCCAGCCCTGTTTTTGTTTTTTGGTTTTTCTGAAATTTCTTTCACTTAAAATGTCTAATGTTAAATGGATGGTCTGTGAAGGGTCAAGTACATAAAAGAAAGTCTGGTTGCTACTGCCCAACTGGCTCAAGAAGTAGTGCCCAGGGCCTGAGATTTAGCTCAGTGGTTCCAGCACCTTCCTCACAAGCGCAAGGCCCTGAGTTTGATCCCGGTAACCACACACAATGCTGAGTGTGGAGACTCACGCCCACCAGCCATCAATACTACATACCACAGTGCCGGGCGTGGTGGCTCATGCCTGTCATCCCAGCACCTGGGAGGCAGAGGCAGGAGGATTGCTGAGTTCCAGGCTTGCCTGGGCTACATAGTGAGCTCAGAGCCAGCCTAAACTACAAAGCAAGACCCTGTCTCAAAAAAAAAAAAAAAAAAAGTGGTACCCAGAGCTAGACTTGAAGCCAGAATTCCTGCCTAAGATATAAACACATTTAAGTGTACAAACCCATTGTCCAAACATGTCACCCCCTCAGACAGGATCTTTCCTCCTTCCCAGAGAGAATGCTTTCTTCTCGTCCTCATGACGTGTTGACTTGTTCACATCCCCAGCTTCTCCTGAGGCACAAATGGAGAGATGACTTTACTGCTGGGCTACAGTCTGGCGAGTGGGGTTTTTCTCTGAGCAAACCAGAATTTTTCTTTATAATTCTGGTATTTTTTCCACAATCATGGCATAGACAGCACTGGTAATTTAAGATATGCAAAGAGCTAACTTGGTTTTTATCCAAATTTCCCTCTTATTTTCAGAGTAGACCTTGGGAAAATCACGTTTTAATTTCTCTTCTTTGGAAGTAAATTTGGCCAGATTATTTTGGACCAAGGCAGTAGTGGAATTATAGAAATTAAAATCTAAATAATGTTGTCTGTATTCCCATAATTTAAAAAAATGATATTTTACATGTGCTTTGAAGGGGACAATTTGGATAGTTCTGTTTGTTCTAAAATGCAGGAAAAATAAAATGCATTTGGAATAAATGGCTTTGTTTTCCATCTCTGTCTTCAACATCACTGAGTTCCTCACCAAGGGTCTTTCTGAGGTCTCCCCAGGGAGGGTTAGCTCTACTTAGGCATGGTGTCCAGACATAGTACTCCATCAGAGCTGTAGTATAGGCAGATATTTCTTGTCAACCTGAAAGCCTGGCAATTGAATAAGAGTAGCTTTGACTTTGTGTCTGGAGGAGTGTGAGGGATGTGTCTACTATGGACACAAAACTCTGTGGCTACAGCCGTGTCTAAACTCAAGGAACTGCTTGTCCAGCTTGTGCTTGTTTACCAGCCCATTTGGAAGTTAGTCTTTCCAGCCAGTCACTAGCTAGCTTACTTCAGTGTTGCCATCTTCTAGGAAAGTCTTTCTTAGTAGAAGGAATGAAGGCCATGGATGATAGTACTAATCAATAATTTAGGATAAAATTGTCTTAGAAATCATGGCTAAGATAGGAACAGTAAACTTGAACTACAGTGAAAAAGATGAACAGAAATTTTCACAAGATAAAAATAACTAGTACACATAGAAGAGCCAGCATCGAATCACATTGTCTACCGTGGTGAAGTGGTTTTCCTTACTATGTACTCAGTACATAGGCACTGACCTTGCTAGGCAGGGATGAGAAACATGGTGAGGCTTTTTCTCTGCATCATAAGGGTTCATAGTCAAATCCTCTGTGCAAAAGACAGCTTAAAAAGAGCAAAACACAACAAATACATTGATATGCATATGTATGTGAGAGCCACATAAAAATATGAAACTCAAAGGCCTGGGTGTTTGAAGTTTAATTAACCCCCTCATTCGGGGGAGGGAAATGGAGAGGATTTTAGTCATTTTTGGAGTGATATTAAATAATTTTTAGAGTGAATGAATTAGCCTGAAGAATATTCACCAGCCTGACCCACAGCTCCTCTGAGATCTAAAAGTGGTGTTTGGTTTTGAGTCTTTTTCTGTGATACAAGTTTAATCTTCCCTAATTAGAAAAATTTAGCAAGATTTGAAAGCAACTGTTTTTCTTTTTGGTGGATCTTCAGAGCTTCAGAGAAGCCCTTGGTGTATTTATGGGTAATGGTTGCCTCTCAGACAGGTTTCTAGATTCTTGTGTATGACAGAAAACAAATTGGCTATGGCAAGTGATAGTGAGCAAAGAACAAGAGTTTTAATCAGATGGTGCTGACCAGAACAAGCAGGATCCTAGCAGGAGAAAGGAAAATGGAGTTAGTACTGAATAAAGATTTTTTTTTTTTTTTTTTGGTATCAAGGATCGAATGTTGGGCTTAGTCTAGGGCATGTCCCCTTGGGTTTTCCAGAACATCAGTGACAAGACACATAGTGGTGAGTTTTGTCAGATCTGTCTACTGCACATGTCCTTTTCCATAATTTACCATTATAATTGGATAACACATGCAGTCCATATGCATGAGTATTTAATGAGCTCCAAGTGAAGAAAGGTTTCTGTAGGACCTGCAACAGATCTGGCCTGCAAGCATCTGAGTTTGGGTTTTCAGAATCTTTGAAGGGGGTCTTTGTTTTTCTTATCTCTGGTTCCGAGGGAGTTGGCCTCGGGGTATTGTCCAGGGTGCGGGTGAGTGGAGAGGAGTGGTCCCACACCCCCACTTGCACTGTCTGCATTACTTGTACTTCACAAAAGATCAAAATCCATGAACAGTGGGAACAGAGAGGGAAAGTCACACAGGACTGGGACCTGAGACTGCTTTTCCTGCTTAATAGGTCAAAGCACCACGTTTCGGAGAAGGGTTTTCTGAGTGCCAGCGCTTAATGCAAGCTCACCAGAGTGCTGAGAGAAAGTCTGCTTCTCGGCTATGAGTTCACTCAGCTTTGTGTGAAGGCTTCCAAATGTTAAGATGGGGAGCTGAGGGCCAGGCTGCGGACACTTTGTGTCTGTGACCGAGTATTCTTTTATCAATCCTTCCCTGCTTCCCTCGCTGCTCTGCTGTGTCAGAGCAGTAGCTTTAGAGCCATGGATTCTGAGCAGAGCCTTTCAGTTGGGAGATCTACGAACTTGGCAGGATGTTTAGGACTGGAATGACCTTGAACTCTGGTGAATTTGGCTTCTATGTAAGTATAGGAGAACAAATTCATTTGGGAGAATTTACGGTCTTCAGGCTTTCATAAGGTATTAAAAGTGTGATTCCTTGCTGATTTATTTCTATTAGATGAAATTAAATAAAATAGGATATTTTGAAGAAGTAATCTATGTTTACAGCTTAGCCTGGCAGCTTCGTGGCTATGCCTATAGCTAGCACTGGTTTGGATGTCTAGAGACATAAAAACCAGCCTAAATCTTGGTTCTTTGAGCCACTCTGTGTTTGGAGTATAGGAGGACAGGGAGCCAGGGACCTCAGCCTCCAATAATGCAACTGGCAGACCCATTACTTGTGCCATAGCTGCCCTGGGAAGGGATGGGCAATCTTGTCTCCTCCAGATTCATCTCTTGTTTCCTTCTTGTCCTGCCATGTTTGACTCTCACCACTGCCTCATTTCATGTGTCATTTTATCACCTTTTTTTTTTTTTTTTGAGACAGGGTCTCGCTTTGTAGTTCAGGCTGGCCCTGAGCTCACTATGTAGCCCAGGCCTTGAACTCACAGCAATCCTCCTGCCTCTTCCTCCTGAGTGCTGGGATTACAGGCATGAGCTACCATGCCCAGCATTGTGGTATGTGGTTGTAAGGGATCAAACTCGGGACCTTGCACTTGCAAGGCAGACACCGGAACCACTGAGCTAAATCCCTGGCCCACCATCTTGTTTTAAGAATTGGGGAAAGATTGTTTGCAAAACATTGCTTGAATTTTCATTTCTATTAATGAATTCTAAGGATTATTAAATTGATAGTATATGGTGATTTTGGCTTAGTCTTCTGCATTTGACCTCAGCAGACTGGACCAAACCCACGCTAGGTCCCAGGTGATCAAACTGAACTCAGAAATGAGATCATTTTCCAAAATTATAGGAGAGGACCAGGGATTTGGCTTAGTGGCCCTGCCCCTACCTTGCAAGCACAGGGGCCTGTGTTCGAGCCCTGGTACTGCCAAGGAAAAAGAAAAATGGCTGTAACCATTTTAAGAAGACCAATTTACACAGAGGTCCTTCATTTTAATGCTATGAGTAAAGTAACTGCGACCTAATTATTTCACTTATGAGTATGTCCTTAAGGTATATGCATTTGAGTATAAATGACTCAAACTCATCATTCTTTTTTTTTTTTTTGAGATAAGGTCTTGCTTTTTAGTTCAGGCTGGCCCTGAGCTCACTATGTAGCCAGGCAAGCCTCAAACTCAGCAATCCTCTCCTGCCTCTGTCTCCCGAGTGCTGGGATTACAGGCATGAGCCACCACACCTGGCAACCTCACCATTCTTGATGGCAGAGTAATATTCCTTTTTAATAAAAAAACACATCTTCTTTGTCCAGTCTAGAGTTGATGGGCATTTGGGCTGTTTCCAAGATTTAGCTATTATGAACTGAGCTGCTATAAATATGGATGCACATGTGTTGCTGTGATAAGAATCTTGTAATTCTTTTGTGTATATCCCCAGCAGAGTAATAGCAGGGTGAAATGGGACCTCTAATCCTTGTTTTTTGAGGAATCTTCACAATGATCTCCATAATGGTTGTACCAGTCTACATTCCCAACAGTGGAGAAGGGTCCCTTTGTCTCCACAATCTTTCCAGCATTTGTTGCTGGCTAATTTCAAAATAGCAGCCATTCTTTGTGGAGTGAGATGAAATTTCAGTATTGTTTTCATCTGCATCCCTTGAATGACCAGTGAAGTTGAGTATTTCTTATACTTTTTAGCTGCTTTTACATCTCCCTCTGAAAAGTGTCTGTTCATTTCACCTGCCCATTTTTGAATTGGGTCTTTAAATTTGAGGGGGGCTGATTTTTTTAAAGCTCTTTATATATTCTAGATAGTAGCCCTTTGTCTGAGGAACAGGTGGTAAAGATACTTTCCCATGTTGTTAGTTATCTTTTCACTCTGCCAGTGTTTTCTTTTGCTGTGAAGAAGCTTTTTAATGATATCCCATTTATTGACTTCTTCTGCTAGTTCTTATGCTATGGAGGTGTAAATATCATATATTTTCTTTGGTATGAGAAACTGAAGTTGTAAATGAATTCTAGAATGCATGATTGATATTGTGAAAGAGTAAATATTTAAAGGGAAATGGGGTTTAGGGGTAAGTAATAAGAGGAAAGAAAAATTCATGATAAAAAAATGAAACAAAGCTTGTGTATATAGGGGTAAGGGTGTAGGGTGGATAGGGGAGGGGAAAATGAGAATTAAGTCATGTTATATACTGGTACAAATTGTCAATGTGGAGTGTAATTGTGGTGTGTATATATAATGTACAAATAAATTAAATTTTAAAAAGAAAAGTAGCTGAAAGAACCAATCAGTATTTTTATTTCTGTATTTCTGTCTTTTCCCATCTGTAAACCCAACCTGCTTGCTCAGTTTCCCAAAATACTTACTGAGAGAATGAGATAATTGCCCAGTTCTTGAATTACCATAAAAAGCCAACAGGACGTACAACTAAATTTGTTGTAATTCTGCAGTAAAAGGCTCAGGTTTACTTCGGTTCTGTCCACATCTTGGCGTAAACTGAGAGCCAGGCCAGTGCAAGCAAGGCTGCCCCACCATGGGCGGAGACATGAAATGGGCGGAGACATGAAATGAGCAGGGTGCTCCCAAGGGTATGGACAGTGTGCTGCCTCTGGCACATTTTACCTTTGCTTGGCTCCACCTCAGACAGCCCCTCTGACCCCCTTGTTTTGGCCTTCAGAGCGCCCTTGCTGCGTCAGAGGGCGACCCAGCAGCTGCCACCGGGGAGTGGACAGGCATCAGCGGGGTTCTGGGCCGAGGTCCGACTGCTCCCGCTGCCAATGCTCTGGCCCTTCCCGCCCTCCCAGCCTAACAGGAAGTCCAGGACAGACCCTCCTGTCCCTTCCCAGCTCCCCACCAGTGCTCTTGGGATGGCCCGCGGGGAGTCCCGGACAGAAGTCCTGCCATCTTCGCTCCTGCAGCCCCAGAGTTCGGCGCTGCTCGCCGGGGCTAGCAGCGTGGACGGAGGAAAGGCGGGGGGTCGGCACTTCACTGCCTATTTGGCTCTGTCCAACAAGGATTTATCACAAAGGGGTTGGCGGTTTCTGCAGTACTTTCAGAAAACCGTTCCTTGCTTGACGGAAGAAGACAAACTTGTGGAAAATCTGTCATTCACGTTCCTGGCAAACTTAATATATTTTTATGGTATAAGTGTAGCTCTGCCTGATCGGTCAACAAATGCACGTGGCGTCTATAAGGACACCACCTGCAGTATGTGCCAGTTGGCAGGCAAATGTAAGGGGGGTGCATACAAAGAGCAAAGGGCAATTCTTTTTTTTGTTTCTTTAAACAAAAGTATAGTTTTATTTTCTCTGTGCACTTGCAAAACACTTAGGACCAAAATCAAAAACACAAGGAAAAACCTTCTGTGAAGAATTTACTTTGAAAAGAGCAGGTGAAGGATCCCAAAAGGGGTTTGAGTTCTAGCCACGAGGCACTGCAACAGTTCTGACTGGTGCAAGGAACTGAAAAGACAGCGGCAGAATATAAGAGAAGGAAAGAAAACGAGAATCTCTTGAGGGAGCGGCTCGAAGTGGACCGCGAGCAGGAGCTGGAGGCCGGGGAGTAGGTCCGGATGGAGGCGGGGCGCACTGACAGCCACAGGGAAGGGGCTTGGAGGCCGAGTATCTGTGAGGTGGCATCGGCGGAGGAGGCCCTGGCATAGGACCCAGGTGACCGTGGGAGATCCAAACGGAGGACCTGCAGGGACATTCCGGGTGGCGGCTGGGGCAGGGGCTGTCCCCGAGCCTGGAGGCCCAGCGTGGGGACGTCCTAAGCCGTGGGGACCACGGCGAGCCAGCTGCACCTGAGACATCCCAGGATGGGGCATCTGGGGGGGGGGCGTGAGGATGTGACTGTCCATGACCAGGATGTCCAGCCCCCGGCTTCCTGCTGACGGGGGCCATCTCCTTCAGCCCGGGGAGGCACAGGTGGGGGCATAGCTGGTGGTGTTCCAGGTGGGAGTGCTCCAGGAGACGGCACTGCAGTGGGAGGGAGCCGGATGTGGCGTACCTGGTGGAGGAAGCCCGGATGCCAAGGATGATGACGCAGGATTGGGGGCAGGGGCGGAGGAGGTGCACTGCGCACAGCTGCTGAGGGCAGTCAGCCTGAGAGCGTGGGTTCTGGGCTGCCAGAAGCCGTTCAGATGCTGAGCCATGGGTCTCACCCTTACAGTCCTTCTTCTTGAAGTCATAAGAGACAGTGATAGGGCGATTACCAGAGGTACTGCCCGTTCCTGGTCTCAGTGGCTGCATCTGAAGCATCAAATGAAGCAAAATGAATAGAGGCATAACCTTTGGAGTTGCTTGTGTCAGGGTCCCATGTAAACTTGGGTGCTTGCAAGATGACCCCAAAGGCGCTAAAATATCATAGAGCAGCTTCTTGTCAATCTCTAGGTCCAGGTTCCCAAAAAAATGTCAGGCCCTACATCCAGGTTTTTGATATGAGCTGATGCTTTGTTAACATTTTTTTTTTTTTTTTTGAGACAGGGTCTGGCTTTGTAGTTCAGGCTGGCCCTGAGCTCACTGTGTAGCCCAGGCAAACCTCAAACTCGGCAATCCTCCTGCCTCTGCTTCCCGAGTGCTGGGATGACAGGCGTGAGCCACCTTGCCCTGTACTGTGGTATGTGGTACTGATTGCTGGTGATGCATGAGTCATTTCACCCGGTATTGTATGTAGTCACGGGGGATTGAACTCAGGACCTTGCATTTGCTAGACAGGCACCGGAACCACTGAGCTGAATCTCCAGCCCGATTATATTCATAATCTTAACGAAATAGTCTGCATCTTCCTCACATAAGAATTAAACAAAGCCATAACCTTGGCGCTGGCCAGTGACTCTGTCCTTTAGAATGTGGGTGTGGACCACTGGCCCAGCCTGGAGAAAGCATTCCCTCAGAAGTGGTTCACTGACCTTCTCGTCAAGGCCCCGCATACACACAGTGGCATATTGCTTCCATTCGGAGACTGGCCCTGTAGCCATGGCGACAGAGCTCCAACCACCTCCAATCAGTGGCTCCGCTCTCTCCAGTTCCTCCTTTTGAGAAGTGGAGAGATGAGGACACCCTGAAATGGCCCTGATCCTACCCTAGTAATGTACCCCCACCTTCAGGAGCAAATGCTTTCCCTCAGGACTTGAGAGAAACTGGGAAATGCTAAGCCAAGTTGATTGCAAATATTATGAGTTGAACTGTCCCCCTCATATTGAAGTCCTAACATTTAACATCTAAGAATATGACCTTATATTTAGAAATGTTTTCTTCTCTCCGCCCTTTTTTTTAGATGTTATCAAGATAAGATGGTACCAGAGTAGGGAAGGTCATTGTTTTAACATCTCTGATGTACTTAAGGGAAGAGCAAGCCGTGGGAAGAGGCAGAGACACACAGGGAGGAGGTGGCGTGTGTCACATAGGAGCACAGCTAAGTGATGGTTTTACAAACCAAGAAATGCTCCTGATAGCCAAGAACCACCAGAAGCTAGAAAGGGGCAAGGAAGGGCCTTCCTCTAGAGCCTTAGAGATAACACAACTTTATTTCAGGTTTTTAGATTTCAGAATTATATGTACACATCTATAGGCCACCCCACTCTTAGTACTTAATTACAGTAGCACTAGAAATTTAATATATTACCAAGTGATGTCTTGATAGTTGTCAACCTTGTTAACCCAGAGGTTAACAAGTGGTGATCCCAATTAAACTTCTATTTGGAGCACCAGGGCAGGGTTTGCACTGAGGGAAAATGCTTTTGATTTCCATCTAAAAATGCTTCTCTATTGGTCCTTAGAGAATTGGTAATCTTTTTTTTTTTTTTTTTGCTTTTTTGAGACAGGGTCTCACATTGTAGTTCAGGCTGGCCCTTAGCTCACTATGGTGCCCAGGCAAGCCGCTGTGAACTCAGCAATCCTGTCTCTGCCTCCCAAGTGCTGGGATTACAGGCATGAGCCACCACGTCAGGCATTGTGGTATGCGGTGTTGATTGTTGGTGGGCGTGAGTCTCCACGCCCAGCATTATATGTGGTAACTGGGGATCGAACTCAGGTCCTTGCGCTTGAGAGGCAGGTGCCAGAACCACTGAGTTAACCCTCCGGCCCATGGTAATCATTTTTTAAAAACTCATATCATACAAGCAAGTATCATTATCTGTTATCTACTCCAATACTAATGCTAACTCCTTGAGTTTTTGCCCTGTGATTTAGACTTGTTAGGTAAGGAAATGATCTGTGAGAGTAAAAGCCCAGTGATCTCTGTTTGGTTCAAAGAGGAAAAGTCCTATTCCAGAAGGGAAAGCCCGGTAAGAGCTGCAGAACTCAGGCTTGACTCACCCAACTCTGAATGGATATAACCTTAGCTTTTAGCCACAGCAGTAGGTTATCCAAAAGACCTTGAGCTGTCCATGAAGAACAGTCAGTTTTATATAGCTTTGGAGAGGCAGGCTAGAGAGAGTGACAAGGTGAGACTGTAATCTAGGAATGGGAACTTCTTACTTGAGAGTAGTTGACAGAGAAACAATTCAAAGATAAGGAGAGAAAGAGGGCTTTAATGTGTACGGCAAAACTCTGCATGGGGCAAAGGGCCCACAGAAGAGCATGTGCCTTCTTTCATCCAGGAAAGGGAAAGTTTCTTCAATAGGCTTGCGAGCATATAGGTAGGTACACAGGACATTCCAGGTATCTCAAAAAATTAAATATATGTAAATGAAGACAATTAAAGCTAAAGGAGGATGAAGAAATTATAAGAGACAGAAGGAGGGAGGGTTCCAACCTGCAGCACAAAGGGAAATGTGAACAATTAGAAACCAGAGCCAAAAAGGGAAATAATCCTTTAGTTTTGAACATAGAATACAATCTCATTTGGAAACAAACTTTTTCCTGGAAGTAAAAGGAGGTTTTCAATCCCTGTTAATCCCATTAATCTAAAAAGATTCTTCTGAGGAAATTATTTTATACATAGGTAACATCTGTGATCTATATCTACCTTTAGATATGTATGGATATATATGTATTTATATGTCTATAAATACATAATATACACATACATACATAGTAGGAGTGAAAGAGATCATATAAAATTTCTTCAAAACTTCCTGAACTGAAATAAGGTCCAAAGTTTGAGTGGATTGTCTTATCTCTATGAATATTATCCTATTTTTAAGAAAAGCCATGCATATGATTAGAAGCCGATAAAAATGGTTTTAAAAGCAGTATAACCACCTTTACCCACCATTAAGTCTTTGAGCCAGAGAAGCAGCTGTGGGTGGTAATTGAAGGCAATCATTTCCATGGTCTTACACAGCAAGAAACATAGATGGTACTTTCATTCTCAAGGGGGATAATTACCCTGTGAAAATCCCAGCTAGTAGAGAAATCTCCTTGCTATTATTAGCTTTCCTTCAGCTTAGGATGTCCGTGTATACTCAAAGTCATTCACTGAAAATGACTGGTTTCTCTATCAGTGCATTTGAAATCTAAGCTCCACAGTGATTAACGCGGTCCTTGCAGTAGGCGAGGCCTGGGCTCTGCCTTAGCGCAAAGCTTGGTGTTGAGGGAACGGGCCCATGGCCCCTTTTTGTATGTTTTGTATGTATGTTCACAGAAAGTGGTAGGACTCCTGAGATTCCCTCAGTTTATGACATTTTCATCGACTGTTCTTTCCTTTAAGTGATCCAAAGGTTCTTAGCGGCGTTTCTTGTCAAATGTCATAATCATTGATGTAAATTCTTCTGTTACCTGTGCAAAAGAAAGTCTTCTTGTGTCACTTGATGTCATGTGCTGGCCTCTCATTCTCTGTGGAATATGTTGTCATATTTCCCAGGATCAGCTATGGTTGAGTCATGGGCAAAATGACCTGTATAGCTAAATAATAGTAATAACAATGAATAAAATAAAAGATGAGAATGTTATGTATAAATGAAATGTGTTCTAGAATATGACTCTTTACCTCTCACTAAACATGCATGCACACACATGCACAAATAGACTAGAAATACCACAAACTTCCTAATTAAGCAGGGGACAAAATCAATGATACAGGACAAATCTAATAATAGGTGGATGGTGTTGACATTTGTTGAATGCCTCTGTAACCCAGGTGCTGCAATCTAGGCCCATTATGTGTCAGGTCCGAAGTACTCCTGCTAAACAGCTACTGTTAGGTGCATTTATTGCCCGGAAAAGGAAAGCTGTGTGAAGTAAGTGTCTAATCCAAGTCTGCACACTGACAGTAGTAAAGGAAGAATATAACTTGCGGACTATTTCTAAGTTTACTCTCATTCTCCTTCTATTCCACCATGGATATTGACAACAGTTGGCTAAATATAAAATAACTTCTATTGTACCTATACCTCATCCAGTAGATCGATAGCAACTTTAGCCACTTCATAATTCACTAATCATCATTACCGAAGCCTTCATTTTTCTTTAAGTCAAATGACACTTCCTGTACCCTTAACCCAAGACAGCACTCTCCAGCAGACAGACTGAGAATGCTTCTCATCTTGAACCAGAACACAGCCCGTCCCTATGTTCGATGGCATTTTTTTTTTTTTTTTTTTTTTT
>PVIC010007269.1:0-30955 GCA_004025085.1 Thryonomys swinderianus | reverse complement strand
GATGGCATTTTTGTACATGAGGACATGAATAGCTCACCAACCACAGAATGTTCAGTCTTGAAAACTCCTCTTGAGACTTCCTGTGACTTTGTTGATCTGAGAGATACCACACAGGCAAAATCATTGTTTTTGGTGGTTTCACAAGACTATTGAGTTATTCCTGAAGCCTGGAAGACCTAGAAACTTAACCTATTTGTAATAATTAGTACCCACTACCCCATAGTGTGCTCCCCAGGATTCCTGTGCACTATGACTTATGCTGTCTCTCTTTTGCCTTTCCTTTGGGCCACTCCACCCCGATCCCACCCCCCTGATCCCTCCCTCTCTGGGCCCTCCCTCCTTCACCTCTGCTTGTATCTCCCAGAGCCTACTTTCTTCCTTCCTCCCAGCCTCCCTCTCTTCCTCCAGTCCTTCCTTTCTCCTTCCTTCTTTCTTTCCTCCATCCTTCTTTGTCCTTCTTAGGCCTTTCTTCATTTCTTCCTTTTCTATAGTGAGTCTCATGTAGAGAGGATTGCTCTACCATAATCTCAGTTGATGAATCTGACGTATCGTCATGAATCCACACAAGGGTCCCTTTGTGATCTGCATAAATGTAACGCTTCTTTCACCTTGATCTCCACTCTTGTTCCTACCTCCTCAGGCCCCGCCCTATTGTGCTGGACATGTACTCCTCACATCTGCATGGTCATGGCAGGCCTTGCTTCTGTCTCTTTACATGAAACTTGAATTTATAGCTGGACACTAGGTGTGACTGTTTTAATTTTAACCAGTGGCATATGAGCAAGTTATAATGGTATATTACATACCTTTACAAGACAGTAATGTATCCTTTTCTTCCCCTCCCATCCTCTCCCCTCCCCTCCCCTCCTTCTCTTCCCTCCCCTAGACAGAGTCTCTCTTTGTAGTTTAGACTGGCCCTGAGCTCACTATGTAGCCCAGGCAAGCCTCAAACTCAGCAATCCTCCTGCCTCTGCCTCCGGAGTGCTGGGTTTACAGGTGTGAGCCACCATGCTTGGCATTGTGTGTGGTACTGATTGCTGGTGGGCATGAGTCACCACACCCAACATTGTGGCATCTGGTTACCGGGGATTGAACTCAGGACCTTGTGCTCACTAGGCAGGTGCCAGAACAACTGAGCTAAATCTCTGGCCCAATGTATCTTTCTTATTTCCTTCTTCCCACTGACAGAGTTGTGACTGTGATGGCAGAAGATCAGTCAGGTAGCAGAGGAAAAGGATAGAGGTTGAGACTTTGAGGATTCTGAAATAACATATACCCATGGGATGGCTATCTGCGTTTTTACAAGAGAAAAACTCTACCCAGTTTAATTCATTATTTTGAGTATGACTTTTATAGCTATTGATCCGTGTTCCCACACAAATGTAGTAGTCTTGCAAAATATATAGGGGCATTTAATGTCTGCATGTACTTCCAAGTGTAAGTGGCATTGCTCAGTTTATTAGGTTTTTCACTCAGTGATAAATTTTTTAAAATGTCAAACTTTCTGTAATGAGCACCTTTCTCAGACTAGTGTGTTCACATGCTATACTTTTCTTGAACACCGACCTTGTGATAAACATTGATTGCTTCCAATCTCCCACTATGACAAGCCCCCACCTGATGACATCCTTCAGGCTGTCTCTTATGAGCCTTGAAAAGATTTTTTTTCTTGGCTATCTATGCAAAAGAACTCTTGCTTCTCAAAAGTATTCTCAAGTTATTTCCATTAAGTTCTGTCGAGTCAAGTTTCCAGAGTGGCTGTACCAGAATCCACCTCCATTGAAAATTTCTGAGGACTCCTCTATTTTGCAACATCTTTGCCAATGCTTTGCATGCTTTATTTCTTAATTTCTGCCCATCTCAGGTGATTCATTTTAATCTGCTGCTCTGTGATTACTGATATTTCTATAAATGTATCTGTTAACCATTTGGGTTTGTGAATTATTTCATCCCACTTTTCCCCACTTCCTTGTCTACTCTTTTTGTTTTGTTTTGTTTTGTGTTTTTTGAGACAAGGTCTCGCTTTGTAGTTCAGGCTGGCCCTGAGCTCACTATGTAGCCCAGGCAAGCCTCGAACTCAGCAATCCTCCTGTCTCTGCCTCCCAAGTGGGATGACAGGCGCGAGCCACCATGCCCGGCTCCTTGTCTACTCTTTATATTTTAATTAATGTTGGTTTTAGTCATTTGTATTCATGAACTTTTAACCCTTTAACATCTTCTTAATTAGCCATTTGGCACTAGTTCCGCCTAGGGTCTGGAACTCACATCCAATTCCCTGGGAACTGTGTAACTCTGCTGCAAGCCCCACCATACTCCTGATGTTTTCAGCATTACTGAGTTGCTCGGCACCCACAGCTAGCAACATTTCCTTTGAGGAGCCAGTGTTTCCCTCATCCCACTTTCTCCTTAATTTTAATTCTCAAATCTGAATGGCCATAAGATGCCAACTCTGTTCTTTCCTTCTTTAGCGCCCTCTGAAATTGAGGGTGGATTTGGGTTATGCACTGCAATATCTAGAAATGGAAACATCTATGGAAAGTTAGGTCTCCTAATTCGAAATAATTGAACTCCTCGGAATACTTGTGGATATTTAGAGTTTTGTTTTTAACCATCAGATGTCTGTTGACTATATCCTATATTTTATTTTACATTTACTGATTGATTGATTGATTGATTGATTGATTGATTGATTGATTGAGACAGGGTCTCCCTTTATAGTTCAGGCTGGTCCTGAGCTCATGTGTAGCCCAGGCAAGCCTCCTGCCTCTGCCTCCCAAGTGCTGGGATTTCAAGTGTGAGCCACTGCACCCAGCTCTATCCTATATTTTAAACATATTTTCTAACAGTGTCCTGGAAGGAGATCAACCCAAAAAAGTCAATAGATAAAAACAAAAACAAAAAACTGATGTAATTAAACAAGAAAATTTCAGGGAGAGAGTTATTTATTCATTTATTTCCTCAAAAGAAAGGCTCAGGAGTCACTTAAGGGAGGAACGTTTGGGGTAGTAAACCTGAGAGTCGTCTGTCCTGACCCCTTTTGGCTCAGGGTTTGGAGCTGAAGATGACTTGCAGTGGTCCAGACTTTCTCGGCCCTGGCCAGTTCACACTGACAGGAAAACTTTAAGTCCTCCACTGACTGATTAGCTAAGCAAGGAGTACACATGGCTCAAGTGTGAGAGTAGAAAGAGGAAAGATGCACCACTGTTTGTCTCTGGGGTTGACCATGGCCATAAAGTGAATGCCTTTAATTGTCTCTTAATTGTCATTTCCTACCCTAGTCATGGTTTGCTGCAAGAACTTTTAATCTGATAATCAAAACTCTTAATGTCTTGACTATTTACTTTCTTGCCACCTTTGCTTAAAAATCTCTAACCTTGTATTAACCCAGAGATCTTATTCTCTGCTCCCACAGAGAAGCACAGTCATGGCCTCTGACCTCAGCTAGCTTTCAGTGATGTCTAGCAGTCTTCCCATGGTCTGTAGACCTAACCACCAGAGTGGCTCTTTCAGGCTTCCTCTGTCTGACTTAGATTAGTTGTGTAAGTTGATATCTTCCTTTAAGCGTATTTTAATTTCCTATTTGTAGGTAATAAAAGTCAAACTATTGTCCTCCTTCCTCAGTTAATGTACAGCTCATCTGTTCTTACCACCTCCTGCACAGTCTCTGCCTTTGCTTGTGTTCTCTCTGGGATCGGACTCAATGACCTCATGTGGAAACTATTTTGTGCCAGATGTGGTGGCTCACACCTGTAATCCCAGCACTCGGGAGGCAGAGGCAGGAGGACTGCTGAGTTCCAAGCTTGCCTGGGCTACAGAGTGAGCTCAGGGCCAGCCTGAACTACAAAGTGAGACCCTGTCTCAAAAAAATAAAAATAAAAAAATTTTTAAAAATGCAAAAGAGTCAGCTAACCCAGACTAGTAAACATATTTCAGGAGATAGTGTGTTGGAAAATGTCTCAGAAAAGGCTTTCATTTGCTATATTGTAGCCAAGATCTACAGCATGAAGAGAGGAGGGTGTCCAAGTGGAAGGAAGATAGTCATACCAGGAAAAAGAGGACCTGTTTTCTTAAGAGAAAAAATCTTGTATCTTTACCTCTGTATTTGCAAGAGTTAGAAGAATGACTGGCCTATCACACACACTCAAATACTTGATCATTGTGTTATAAATGAAGGGCTGATTTGATAAGTTTTACAGTGGTTGGCTCTGAGTGGTAGCTTAATTTTTTGTTTTTTTTAAATGCTTTTCAGTTCTATAAAAATATTCAACTGTGGGCAAGTTTTCTTTTTATGATGTCTTTTACAATTAGAAATATTTCACAGGAATAAAAGGAAGGGATTGTATTACATGGTCATACAGTAGGGTGGTGGTATCTGTGTCTGACCATGCCTCCTTCCCTTGGAAAGTGTGTACCTTACACAGAGTCCCTTAATCTCGGGCAATAGTGAACAATATTTGATAATGAAAGGCCATCATGGAACCTGAAGTGTAAACTGCTCTGTGTGTCTCCTCTCTATCACAATCTTGCTCTCTCCTTTGTGTCTCTTTTACATAGAACAAAGAAATGTATGGGCTGCAGGAGAAAAGGATAAAGACAGGAAAATGCTAGTTTTCCATACATACACAATTCTGGGCACAAGCCAGCTCTTTTTACATTAAATGATAGGATGTTTAAAGCCAACCCCTACTGAGTGGTACATGGGGGTGGATCTCATAGGAGGCCCCTAGTGCATATCAATGAAATAGTCACAAAAAGTACTGCACGGGCTGAGAGTCCCCTCATATGCTGTCACTAAGGTAGATTTAAAAACCACTGAGTTCTATTGATAATTTTGCTTTCCTCACAAATCTCTCCCAAATAATACCACCAAACACGGCTGCTGATGAGTAGACAATTAAGGACAGCTAGTTCTAAGCAAGAGCAAATGGAGCTGTGAAGTAAGGAAGTAAAGGAGAAAAACGCTTTCAGCTGGATTTAATAGGAACTGGATTTGATGGGTAAATGCGTCAGAGAGAGGGAGATTCTAAGAAAATATGGGGTAAACAAGCCTGTCTGCAAATGGGCTGGCCACATTTGCACAGCTCAAATTCATTCCAACTCTGTCCTCTTTATAGTTCTCTGTTTTAAGAAGCCGGTGAAGCTTTTTTAAGAAGCTTTTAAAGTGAAGCCACCTAGGAGGTAGAAAAGAGAATTCCACTATTCACAAATATCTGATATGTTTCCAAAATATAACTGACTTGTCCACTTGTTGAAGAAATCCAAGTAATTTTGTGACTCCTAGGTCTCCACTGCTGTCACATTCTGCCATTAGCCTCCAATCACATTTGTCATAAAGAATGTGAAAATTTCTGACAGCTAGATTTTGGAGGCATCTGATTCCATTCTACAGTCACTAAATTCACCCACTCCTTTGCTGATGACCAAATGCTATCCCCTTTCTCCTCTGGTTTGCTATTGTTGTTGCTGTTTGTTTCTGCCCAGATTTGTCATCCATAAAACCCTGTCATTAGCAGCTAATGAGAATCCAGAGAACAATCCCCTCCTTTTTCTTCCCTGCTATTGTCTCCTGTTGGTGTTTTTCTACCTTGGTTAATGTTTTAGGGAAATTATTTGATAGAGCCCATAACTTAGAAAATGCTGCCCATTTTAGGGTTGAAAAAAGCTAGATAGGATCTCTAAACTATTCTAATTTTGTTCATTGGCAATAAAAAGTATTATAGATAGAAATCTTATAAATAAGTTGAGGGCTGGAGAATTAGCTCAGTGGTTCCGGTGCCTGCCTCGCAAGCGCAAGGTCCTGAGTTTGATCCCCGGAAACCACATTCAATACTGGGTGTGGATACTCAAGCCCACCAGCAATCAGCACCACATACCACAGTGCTGGGCGTGGTGGCTCATGCCTGTAATCCCAGCACTCGGGAGGCAGAGACAGGAGGATTGCTGAGTTCGAAGCTTGCCTAGGCTACATGTGAGCTCAGAGCCAGCACGAACTACAAAGCGAGACCCTGTCTCAAAAAAAAAAAAAAAAAAAGAAAAGAAAAAGTTGATTAATCAAGGTCTAAACCAACAAAATAGCTAGGAGAATAAGTAATCAAATCATGTTGATTACAGGTTGACCCTAAGCAAGCCTTGGGTAGAAGGGGTCTGCTGGACCCATCATCCACTGTGCTTCATCTCGATCAGAAACAAAACTCTGTTCATGGTATTTCAAAGATTTTTTTCGCTGACTTTGATCCTTCATTATACAATGGTTACTAGATCTTTCATAATACTGTGAGTGATCCAAAGCAGGTTGTTCTATAAAGATGCCATTTCAATGAGATCCACCGATCTCATTAGTTCTGACTATCCTCAAACTGGCTCAAAGATCTTTTCCTGCCTTCTTTCTCAAGAACTTCCTTTTATAGACTCAGAACAAAGAGGAGCAAAGACAGAGACACAGAATAATGTTATTTAAAAAAGACATTCCTACTAAGTGTGAACACTTCCAAATATGATCACTTAATCATAGAATTCCTTGAAAAGTTGGTTTCTAGGAGATTTGATAAACAACATTTAAGAACAGTACAGAAAGCAAATTCAAATGCAAGACTTGCCTCAATATTGTGGTAGGGGAGACTTCTAAATGGCACACTCCAGGAACTGCAGAGGGACATGCTATTTTAAAATTGAGTGACTTAGACTGTAGCAGTGGGTGTTCATGAGTGACCCCCCCCCCAGGGCCTCTAGATCTGTTGGTTACTGACTTTCAAATAAGTATATCAGACTAAAGCCATTGATGAAATAAACCTTGGTTTATTAACATGTAGAAGAAAGAGACCCCTTGTTAGCATTGACATCATTATCAAAAGATAGATATCAGAGGTAGCTATTTATAGACTCTACAGTCTGTGCTCACATGGTTCCTTCAATGCAGGAAGTCAGTTGAAATTTGGCCAAATCCATGATATTATAGTTTAGGCATGGTAGAAACAGTAAAGAGAGATCTACAAGCAAATTTGGTGGGTAGTTTCAGAAGCTGTTTGACCTCTTGTACAGAAGAGGCTATCTGTTCAAACGAACAATTATCTGAACAAATTGCATTTAAGACATTTTTTGAGGGAAAATTAAAGTTACATACACACACACACACACAGTCTTCCTGCATTAGAATGTTCTGGAACAAAATGTACAGTCCTGGGGACACAGGTGGATTCAGTTTTAATAGTGATTGCTAAACTAGCTATGAGGATATGAGTGGCCTTAGTTCTCAAGTTGAAAACTGATCTGCTGAAGAGAAAAGCCCTCAGGACTGGGAATGAGACCAGGTCAGTTCTGGTTGTGATCTGACCACCAAACTAGCTGGATGACTGAACAATGTCAGCTCCCCAAGCCTTCTTGGAGTTAAGAGCTGGCCTGACAGCACGCTGATGCGGGAGATCCCTGCACAGAGGCCAGCCATACTGCACAAGGGACAGCTCTTAACTGCTGGAGCCTGCCGGACAAAACAGCGGGTTCATGAAGTCAAGGGGTGCGGCTAAGAAAAGAAAGCAGACAGAATAATGGGATCGGGAGGACCTCTCAGTCAATACTGAGCAGGCCCTGAGTTTATTTTTCAGTGCTCTTTTATGGTATTTCCAGCTAGAGTGTCTGCATGTGAATCTTTACAATTACTAAGGTAAATAGTAGTACAAAATCCACAGTTACCACAACCTTGATTCATAGGTGGCATAGAGATAAGCTTGTCTACCAGGGACCATCTAAGAATCTACAGAATGTGCTCTCCCTATTCTTAAACTTTTCCCCAGGCAACCAGCAGGTCCCTTATCTTGCGCTAAAGTCCAGCTGTGACTCTCAAGGCTCAGGTCTTTGTTATTCTTTAAACATCCCCCTATTTTCTACTCCTGAGAAGTTACTTCTCTTTGTTATTTTACTTTATTTAATCACTAAAGCAATATCTTTTACCATTAGTGCACAGTCAGTAAATCTAGCAAAGATTGTGAAGCAACTTAATCAGTAAGGAAAGAACAGCAGATTCCTCACATAAGTTAGCAATGGAAGGCGCCCCCCCCCCCCCCCCGCCAGAGGTTGTTTACCTCTTATCTTCACTGATCTGGCACTCAAGGCAGCAACTAGACAGATCCTGTAATTCAGGATGAGGTTGCAGTTCTCTTAGGAGCTGGGCAGCACCGCTCATAGTGCAGACCTGCTGCTAGTCAGGGCAGCACCCAGTGCGGTTCTCTAGGCCTCACAGTGACGACCCCCAGGCCGCTTCCCACACTTAATTCAGAGCCGTTTCCCTGCACCTTTGCACCCTGCTGGTTCAGGGGATGAGAGTGGATTTGAGAATCGTTTTCCAGGTGTTTCAAAATAAGATTGCTCCTTTGGTAAGTAAGTTGCCACTATGAAATATTGCAGTCTGTCCTACCAGAGCAGTGGTGGCGAACTGACGGCACGTATGCCACAACGGACTATTTATATCATTGAAGGTTCTACAAGGTTACATTACTCCCCTAGAATAATTTGCCGAACTCTCTAACCCACCAGGAGATGCCATTAGGAGGCTGTGTCTTTGGGAAGGTGATGAGATGGTGCCTGTGGAGTAGTACTGATGGGGAGTGTGCCCTTATGAAAGACTGCAGAGAGACAATTAGCCCCTTCTACCGAGACAGAAACGGCCCTTGACAGACACTAACTCTCCCAGTGCTTTGACCTGGGACTCTCCCACCTCCACGACTGTGAGACATAAATGCTTATTGTTTATAAATCTCATCTAAACCTACTAGTTTTGGGTATTTTTGTTATAGTGGCCAAACCTTCTGAGATACAGAATAATACCTTTTTTCCCAGGCTGTGCCACTATACACACAGAAATAAGATTAAGTTAGCAGGGAGGACAAATTTGACTGGTTTCGCTACTATCTAGTCAAGCAAGACACTACCTTTCTGGGGACAGGGCACCCTGTAAGGGCTCCCTGCAGACGTGCGTGTGAGCAAGGCAGGGCACTGCTGCTCTCGCTCTGCTTTTCTGTCAAAGGTGCTGCTCCCTCAGGATCACCAATGGAAGCCCCTTGCCAGAAGGGCTGAGCATTGCTGCCCGGTGTCCGAGCACCTCCAGCCTGAGAAAGGCCCCTGCAGGGATCCTTCAGGGAAGGAGAGCCGCCTTGAAGTCTCTGCTCCAGGGAGAATGGCTCCCTGTAATTTAGTCTGTTCAGTGATCCCTATATAAATGCCATCGTCACAGAATAAACTTAATGAAATGCAAGAATAAATATGAAATTTCATGTAAAAAGTCATGAATATACTAGGACCCCACGTATAAAACTTCTCAAAAAAAAGGGCAGAGATGATAACTATCAGATGTCACAGGCTGGGGGAGAGATGACTAAGAAAAATGGTGTCAACTGGAAATTAACCTTTTTAAGGAAGTAGAACTGATCCACACAGCGATTCTGGTGGTGGTGACATGAGCTGTTAGTGTCAAACTTTATAGAAATGTGCACCAAAGAAAGGAATTTCACTATGTGATAATTTTAACAATAAGTGAATGGTGCAAACTTATATTTTAATAGTGTAAAACTTTTAAAGTTTAAGAGTGTGAGAACAGCTCTGACAGGACTGTTGGCATCAGAATATTTCTGTGGCCACTACTGCATGTTTCTGAAATTGAACCATAATTGGCTTGTAAATAATAGCATTTGAAATTTAGGCAGTCATTTTGGGGAAAACACAGCCTAATAAAAAGTAAAGTCTTTTCATAGTATGATTTCTAGAAGAAATTTTTTTTTTTTTTTTTTTTTTTTTTTTTGCTTTTTGAGACAGGGTCTCACATTGTAGTTCAGGCTGGCCCTGAGCTCACTATTGTGCCCAGGCAAGCCGCTGCAAACTCAGCAATCCTCTTGTCTCTGCCTCCCGAGTGCTGGGATTACAGGCATGAGCCACCATGTCGGGCATTGTGGTACGTGGTGTTGATTGTTGGTGGGCGTGTCTCCATGCCCAGCATTATATGTGGTTACCAGGGATCGAACTCAGGACCTTGCGCTTGCGAGGCAGGCGCTGGAACCACTGGGCTAACCCTCCTGCCCTCTAGAAGAAATTTTAATAGGACAAATCAAAAACCTTAAGCTTCAACTTTTTTTTTTTTGAGATGGGGTCTCACTTTGTAGTTCAGGCTGGCCCTGAGCTCACTTGTGGCCCAGCCAAGCCTTGAACTCAGCATTCCTCCTGCCTCTGCCTCCCAAGTGCTGGGATTACAGGCTTGAGCCACCAAGCCTGGCAACTGTGGTATGAAGTACTGATTGCCAGTGGGCGTACCACACCCAGTATTGTTGTATGTGGTTACCGGGGATTGAACCAGGGACCTTGCGCTTGCGAGGCAGGTGCTGGAACCACTGAGCCAAATCACCGGCCCTAAGCTTCAACTCTTAAAGATACTTGAGTTATTCCGCTTAGAGCTTGAGGGGCACCATACTAGTGGACCCTGGCTGCTTAACACAGTATCATAGGGGAAAAGCTCTCTGAATTCCTCTCCCTTAGCTCATCACCACCTTTTATCTTCTGAAGATCATCCTTAGCAAACCTTGGAAGCTGGAGTTGTACATTACAGAACTTCAATTCTACTTTTCTAAGTGAGAGATCAGTCCTGGCAGCATGCTTTGTCTGGATGCCATTGTTCAACTAAATGGGGGCCGTGAAGACAGCTCTGAAGCAAACACTTGGTCTTTACCCTGAACCTGGACGTTCTCCTGGGATCTGCTCAGATGGGGAAACATTTATTTCTTGGAGTAAGGGGAAAGAAATCCAGTGGGTGAGGGTGCTACTTACTTTAGCAAAACAAGAGTAGGATTACAAAACCCTCCTGGCAACTTTGCCCTCTCCTTCCTGCTGAATGGGCCTACCACGATTGAGGGGACCGGAGTCAATGGGACAACAGTCCTGCTGGAAAGGGAAGCCTTGGTTCTGAGACTGGCTGTGTCAGCATGTGTATAAATTCTAGAAAAATGGAAAGTTTCACAGAAGCCAAAACTTGTTCTTGCTCTTACTTAGGTCTAGGCATGGCAAACCCTGGTAAATTCTAACAGGCCACATTGCAAACATTGGTTTAAAAAAAAAAAAACTGATCATCACAAGAAACCATGCATAAATGCTGAACGCTTTTGATCATTCTTCCGGAAAAAGGCCAAGCAGGGCTGCTGCAGAGCAGCCTCGCAGAGCATCTAAGAGCCAAGAGTGCAGAGGCCGATGGGGATTAAATGTTTTAAGCACACACACGCATATTTCTGTGTGCACGTTAAAACTTCAGTGGCAGGTCAGCTCACACAGTTGGGAATCCCTGCTCTGCTACTCGCTGAGGCCACCGAGGGCTTTTGTAAGTCAGACCGAGGCCCGATCAGGAAAACCAAGGCAGGCAAGTTAGGCAGTCTGTGAGGAGTTTATTACCGTCCGGGTGCAGATGGTCCAAGAGCAAAAAGGAGGGAGGGTTTGCAAAGTGGTAGGAGTTCGAGGTAGGGGTATTGGTCCAGAGGGTGGAAAGTCTGCGTCCCCTGGAGACTCGCCTGGGGCTGGCTGACAAATGGGGTGGGGTGGGGGCAGCAGGGCCGCGGTGTGTACAGCAAGTCCAGTCGGCTTTCTTGTAGCTCAGAGTGGTGGCTGCCAGCTTCCTGTGAGCGCTCTGCTCCTAGGGATGCCGGTAGGTGGTCTGCTTGGGTGAGGTGTGACTTGGGGATGTATCAGGTTTATTTTCAACTTGTCTGCTCTGGTATACTTGTCTGCTTTGATAAATGTGGAGACCTATCTAGTAAGTTTGTGGTGAGATCTGATATTAATGTATGGCAAGTATTTTGTCCAAGATCCTAGGCATTCAAATAGTTATTAAAAGAAAAGAAAATTTACAAAGTAATGCCTTCAATGCTGAGAAATGACATAAAATAACAGAAGTAAATGATACAAGGGAGCAATTAACCCCCCAAAATGGAAATATTTATAACTCCCAACCTATTAGGCATATGAAATGCGAGTTTGTGTTCTCTAAAGTGAATTCTAGGAGCAATGAAGGCTAAGAGTAGGAAAAATTTGAGACAGAAAGTTTTGTCTAAGAAATACAGAAGGGGGCCCCAAATATGGGTGTCCCCAGAGACCCTGTTTCCCAGGGATATTTATGGAACAAAGCCATGAGGTGCGGCAGGTTCAAGGTGGGGCAAAACTATGGTCAGCCGGTAATACTGCAAGTACAGTTGCTTAGGTAATATTGACTAAAGGAGGATTCAATGGGAAAGCAAATCATGTAACAAGCTATAAGGGTTTTCAGCCTGGGATCTTTCTAGGGGAGGATGGGCCTAGACTCTGGTGCCTCCACCCCTCAGGCAATTAATACCTATTTTAGACTGTCAATTACTATTATTTACATGGATGTGGTAACCTCTCTCCTTCTGCAATGCTAGAAGTGTCTCCACTGTCCTCCTGGGTTGGCTGCTCCAGCACTAACCCTTTATTATTCTCTAGAAGATATCTAAGTAGGGGCCAGGGATTTAGTTCAGTGGTTCTGGCGCCTGCCTGGCAAGCACAAGGTCCTGATGTTCGATTCCTGGTAACCACATATAACAATACTGGGCATGGTGGCTCACACCTGCATTTTCAGAACTTAAAGGCAGAGGCAGGAGGATTGCTGAGTTCCAGGTTTGTCTGGGCTACATTATGAGCTCAGGGCCAGCTTGAACTATAAAGCAAGACCCTATCTAAAAAAAAAAAAAAGCTATGTAACTAGCTTTTATCTATCCACAATAGTAACATGTCAAATATCCTCTTCGCAAAGAGATCTGGGCCCATTACAGCAAACTAATTCAAACATAAGATCTGATGTTTTAATAGCTTATTCCTCCCTCGATCAGGCTTTCCCTGAAATACTGAGCTCATGTGAAGTTGAAATGAGGAAGAAATGATGATCCAGTCACAATGCTCACTATATTCCTCTCTGATTCCTTCCTTTTCACGTTCCTTTTCCAACCAAATTGAAAGCAAGTGAAAGGAACCAAGTCTTACTTTTCTGGGGCACCTTGTGTAGTGCTCAGTAAATAGGCATCTAGCATCACAGCACCATTGAGGTCATAGCTGTGATGGGAGGCAAAAATAGTTGTCTCAACATGCCATAGCTGACCTGTAGACAGGAAAACTAGGCCTAATCATAATTTGTGAAATTATTTTTTTCTCAAGTTATGTAGAATTGCTACTGAAAATGAAGTGTCACATAATAATCACTTGTGAAGACCTAGACTTTAGGGAACATGTGAGGACTCTTATTTTGGAGATCTGGCTTGAGGCTTGATGATTTGTTTTTCTGATGTGATCCTATTTGCTGCTTACATCATCACGAGAAGCATTCTTGTTTGTGGGCGAAAATGGTCAAGAAATACCTTGATTTAATTCCTTACTTACCATACAAAAAGAGTATAATTGCTTTCAAATATCCCACAATGTAGTGCATGAGACAAAGTTAAAATAAAAACATATTATGGGTTGGATCTTATATATCTTCCAAAAGGTTTGGACCCCAAGGATGGCACCTAGTTGAAGAAAATGCATCTTTCAGAGTATGCTCTGCAAGGGTACTTCGGGACCCTGCCCCTGTCTCATTTTGCTTCCAGGACACTACAGAATAGTTTTCCTCCAGCAGTACTTTTGCCTTTACATTCTGCCTTGCCGAAGGGCTAAAGACGAGGGGCCTGTGACTAGGGGCTGAAGCTGCAAGCCAAAATAGGGCTTTTCTACTTTAACTTGATTTCTCTCAGATATGTTATCACAGTGAAAAAAGCCAGTTAAAAGACAGTTACAAAGTACTAATAGGAAAGCTTGTGTCTATGTAGAGGGATAAGCCAGAAGGGCCACTTAATTGAGGCACAAGGATATCCATTCAGGGCTGAGGAAGTTAAGAATGATATAGTTAGATTAGGCCTTCTAGGGTCCTGTGTGCTATGTTAAATACCAAGAACTTGATCCTGTGGGGGACAGGAAGTATATTTACTATTCTCGGGAGCTGTGGTGGCAGTAGGCCCATCTTTCATTTTATTTTGCTGGCACTTTTCTTTTCCTTTGCAGTACATGAAGTTTATATTCCACCAGATACATGTACTTAACATATCTTGATTTTTTTATTCCCCTCCCCCAGTCTCTAGATTCCCTTTCTCCATTTTCATTATAATTTTTTTGTAGTTCATTTGAAATATAACACTGAGGGTATTTTGTAGAAGTACATGATGGATCTTAAGCTTTTTTTTTTTTTTTTTTTGAGACAGGGTCTCGCTTTGTAGTTCAGGCTGGCCCTGAGCTCACTATGTAGCCCACGCAAACTGGAACTCAGCAATCCTCCTGCCTCTGCCTCTCAAGTGCTGGGATTACGGGCTTGAGCAACCAACCCCAGCATTTGTGGTATGTGGTACAGATTGCTGGTGGGCGTGAGCCACCACGCCTGGTATTGTTGCATGTGGTTACCAGGGATCGAAACAGGGACCTTGTGCTTGTGAGGCAGGTGCTGAACCTGAGCTAAATCTCTGACCCCCTCTTAAGCCTTTTTTGTCTGCATCTCCATCTCAGATCCTTTTCCATTTG
Source organism: Thryonomys swinderianus (assembly GCA_004025085.1). Classification (NCBI taxonomy): domain Eukaryota; kingdom Metazoa; phylum Chordata; class Mammalia; order Rodentia; family Thryonomyidae; genus Thryonomys; species Thryonomys swinderianus. The sequence goes on along the minus strand of PVIC010007269.1, from coordinate 16,375 downwards.
TAGATGTATCTTCTTGATTGCTTCTACCAATCTTTCATTTTGGTCTTTATACTTTGCATTACTCAAATAAGAGAAACTATATGACAGTTATACTTCTGTGTCTGATTTAGTTTACTTGATACTATATTTTAAGGTGTTTTCATTTTTCTCAAAGTCTCAAATTTATCCTTTATAGACAATTAGTATTCTACTATCTATATGTACCACATTTTCTTTATCCATTCATTTTTGATGGGCATAAAGAATCCTTTCAGTAGTTAGCTATTATGAATAGTGCTACTTTAAACATGAATGTGCATGCACTATGGTAACAGGTCTTTTGTTATAAGAAGATACCTAGAAGGGAGAATAGCTGAGTCAAACAATTTTTTTTTTTTTTTGAGACAGGGTCTCGCTTTGTAGTTCAGGCTGGCCCTGAGCTCACTATGTAGCCCAGGCAAGCCTGGAACTCAGCAATCCTCCTGCCTCTGCCTCCCAAGTGCTGGGATTACAGGCGTGAGCCACCATGCCCGGCACTGTAGTATGTGGTATTGATTGTTGGTGGGCATGAGTCAACATGCCCAGCATTGTTTGTGGTTACCGGGGATCAAACTCAGGACCTTGAGCTTGCGAGGCAAGTGCCGGAACCACTGAGCTAAATCTCTGCCCCCCCCCCTTTTTTTTTTCAGTGTTTTGAGACAGGGTCTTGCATTGTAGTTCAGGCTGGCTCTGAAATGACTGCGTAACCCAGGCAAGCCTTGAACTCTTGACAGTCCTCCTGCCTCTTGCTCCCCAGTGTTGGGATTATAGATGTGAGCCACCACACCCAGGATTGTGGTATGTGTTTTTGGGGATTGAATTTGGGACCTTGCGCTTGCCAAGAAGACACTGGAACTGCTGAATTAAATCCCTGGCCCAGAATTTCTATTTTTAAGTTGAGAAAGCTCCATACTGATTTCCACAATGGTTGTACTAATTTATATTTCTACCAACAATGTTGAATGGTTCCATTTTCACTGTGGCCTTGCCAGCATGCATTATTTGATTTCTTGGTATATACTTGATACTATTTCTGGTGTAAGAAAAAAAATCATAGGTTTCAATTTTCATTTTTCTAATGACCAGAGATATTGAATATGCTTTCCTATGTTTATTGGCCATTTGCACTTCTGAGAAGTCTAATCTATTTGGCCGTCCACCTTTCTGGACTTTCTCCCATTTCTCCTGTTTGTTTCATCCTTGCTTATTTACTCTTCCTGGTGTATCCATTACATATTAGTCACCAATTCCCGTGATTATTTTACAAATATAAATTTTCAAAGATAGTCTTCGATGGTTATAGAATTCTATGTGATGCCAAATATAGCTTAAAAAAAAACCCACAACATAATTGCTTCCTGAGCTGTCAACTATAGAGGACAAAGCGCCTGGATTGCAATGACCACTCCTGGCTTCCTTCCTCACCCCATGGCCTTGACCTTTGCCAGGGTGGAGAAGGACCTGTTTACACCTGTTAGTGTGACACACTACAGTAGAGGTGGAGTGGCTTGGATGTTTGTCTGTCTCTACCTAGAGGCTGTAAAAGAACAGTGAGAAACAGAAACTTGTGCTAGGGAGAAAATGAGCAAAGTGTTGAGAAGCTTCAAGGTGAGAGACGTTTGATTCTCCAGTTAACTCAGCGTGGCGGTAAAAGCGCTACCTTACACGGGTGAGGACCTGAGTCAGTGTGCGTCACTGTATCCTTTACTCGGCTGGCTGGCTCAAAATAAGAACAGAAAAAGCAATTCTAAGGCGGTAAAGCTTTTTAGAGACACCTTTACAAGTTCAGGTACTAAAGCCTTTTCGGCTGGGTCGGGGTTTTTAATTATCCAGTAAATCCCCTGGTGAATAGTTGCAGCGGCGAAAGCGACACCATCCCGTGCTGTGTGCTGGCGGGGCTCCATTCCCTGCACTGCAGTCAGCCGGGAAGGAGTCCCTCTAGAACCTGCCGCGCTGCTGCTTATGACGTCCCCACTGGGCAGAGGACAAGTGTCTCAGCACTTCATTTGCTTGTCAGCTTGATTCTTTTTCTTTAGACTTTGTCAAGTCTTTTACTTGTGAAGAATTCTGACCACACAGCGAGGCCACGCAGGCGTAGGATGGACAAGTTGAGTAAATGTGAACGACTATCATCCAGCTTTCAATCATCAAATTATACCACTGGTAATGAACAGTCAAAGGAGATCAAAGGCCTTTCCACAGTTTTATTCCTTGTTCGTGGTGCAACACAAACAGGAGGCAGAGATAGCGATATGAATTCTGCCAAACCTGTAGTTTGGAAATGACCAGTCTAGGAATCTAGCCTGTGAATAACTCAGTTAGGCCAATATTTTCTTCCAGACCTAATTTTTCTTCACTAAAAAACAGAGTCAGTCATGTTACAGCTTGGGGACCACAGGGACATAGGATAATATGGTGAGAGTCAAATATGTTTTCCTTTGTATAATTTTCAAGTGCTGCAGATTTTAATCGAAACAGATGAACGCCAGAGGGGATGATCAGGGATGGAAGGGGATCAGAGATTCCAGTAGGCAGTGGCTCTTTCTTTTTTTTCCCTCATACAGAAAGTAAACAGAAGGGCGAGGTATCTTCCACCTAGAGGCAGGTTTTTCATCTTCTCACCACAAAATAATGGGTGGACTTTATTGGAGCTGATAGTTGCCCATCAGATGTGGAAGATTAACTGGTGCACCACTCCTGTGCAATATGCCTGTTTTTCATATTTCAGTAATCGGGAATTTTACATAATGATAATAAAGCAGACAAAAGTCACAATTAGCTATTCTTCAAAAGCCTAATACCAAAAAGCAAGGAAGGAGGTATGAGGAGGGAATGAGAATGGAGCAATGAATGAATGAGAGGCAGGATGGGGAAGAGCTAGAGGCATTGCTGACCCTCAAAAAATTGCTAGAAACCAGGGCCTTTATGCTTGTTAGTTAGGCTGTTGGGCAAACACTCTACCACAGGCAAAATCTTTAACTCTTTATAGTAATTTAGGTGTATCTTTGTCAACCCAGGATGCTATAGTAAAATATCATAAACTGGATAATTTATGAATAACAAATTTATTTCTCACAGATCTGGAAACTGGGGCTTCAAAATCAAGGCTTGCAGACATGATGTCCAGTGAGGGCCCTGTTTTCTGATTCATAGATGACACTTTTTATCTTGTCATCCATTATGATAGACAAACAAGCTCTCCTGTGCCTCTCGTGTAAGGGCACTGATCCTGTTCGTGAAGACTTTGCCCTTATGCCTTGAGCACCTTCCCGAAGGCTCTACCTCCTGATAGCCAGGAGTTTAAATTTCAGCACAGGAATCTTGAGGGTCAGCAATGCCTCAAAACGTAACAAGGTACTACTAAGACATTGAAATAGTGGGTTCTTCCCGTGCACAGGCTGATGGGCTTGGGAAGTGAAATCCCAAAGCAGATTTTCAGCCTCAGCCACTTGTTTCTGACACACCATGTATGTGACAAGGAAATAAAAGAGCCAGGGGACTGCAGGGAGTCTTTGCAGCTGAAACAGTGGAGCCTACAGCCAGGCGCTTGGCGTGGACAGAACTATTACACTGCAGAGAGGGGTGTGCCTGAAACAACAGATATGGGAACTCCCACGAGAAGGATGGGAGGGCGCCAGAGTCCAAATACAGTGATTTACAGGAAATAAAGCAGTATTTCCTGTAGACCAAATTCACAGACTCAGATTTATACCCATTAGTCAGTCTGACTTCAAGTGGTATCAGTAGATATGAGAAGAGCTTTGGGAAAACCGCACTGGGATCAGAAATCAGAAACATAGGGATGTTTCTACTGAAACAAGGTAAAGGAGTTGATGGTCTTCTGGCTGCAGAGAAAAGGCTTCTTTCTCTTTAGAATGTTCTGATGTGTGCTGAGAAGATGTGTTTTGGTCAGAAATCTAAAATTGGAAAAGCTCTATACATACAGTTTATTCTAAATCAACATGTGGTTCATGTAAGGAAAAGAGGGAGTTGGCTCCTTTATCCCATTTCACTTGGCGTCATGATCCTCAAGGAAGAGGAACTAGATACAGGTCACGAATTCTTAAAAGGCACAAATTGGACACCTTTTTTTTTTTTTGAGACAGGGTCTCGCTTTGTAGTTCAGGCTGGCCCTGAGCTCACTATATAGCCCAGACAAGCCTTGAACTCAGCAATCCTCCTGTCTCTGCCTCCGGACTGCTGGGATTACAGGCGTGAGCCACCACGCCCGGCACTGTGGTATGTGGTATTGATTGCTGGTGGGCGTGAGTCACCACGCCCAGTATTGTATGTGGTTACTGGGGATCAAACTCAGGACCTTGTGTTTGGGAGGCAGGTGCTGGAACCACTGAGCTAAATCTCCAGCCCCAAACTGGACACCTTTTGAGGCAGTGTTTCTTCTTGACTGCTGCCGAAATAGGTAATGAAGAGACTAGGTTGATACTCTGTTTAATCATCCTTATTCTGCTGATGACAATGTGAACATTATCTGGGGATTGAATTTATGCTTTTTCTTTTCATTTAACATGAAAAAAAGACTGCCGTTCATAAACATTCATGAGGAATATGCAGGGTATCCGACTCAAAATGCAATCAGTGTTTTTCAAAGTATCAAATTAAACATTCCAAGACCCCAAAGTGTCTTGAACCTCAGAGTGAATTATAGTCTTCGTATCTGTGAGTACTTCCTCTATTGAATCCAACCAACCATGTTTCGGAGACATTTAAGAGAAAGTATTGAACATGTGTAGGATTTTCATCATTCTCTGAATAATACAGTGCAAAAACTACTATTTGCTTAACATTTGCACCATATTAAGCAATTAAGTGAGAATATCCATAAGTTACCCCCAAATAACACAGCATTTTATAAAAGGGACTTGAGTATCCTAGGCTTTTGTCATCAGTGAGGCAGCCTGCCTCCAATCCCCCATGGATCCTCTGGGATGACTATACCTATTATCAACTTGGTGGCTATAATGGACACACGTTAAGGACTTACTCTGTCTCAGGCAGAGTAGAAATGCACTGGTATACTAAGACCTCAGTCTTATTGTAGTATGTTCCCATTTGAGAGACAAACAGATGTTTCTATCCATTTGTGGTGTTAGAAAGAGAATGAGTGTGATTATGGAGATACTGATGGTGTAGGCACAGGGATGGTTATAAACCAACACAGCAGACCCTTGACTTACGAAGTCCATTCATGAGGGCTGGTTGTAATTCACAATGATTGATAGTCTAAGACTGTTTTTCTCATAAATAATGGAAGTACCTATAATGCATCCCAAACCTCCTAAAGCACACCTTAACTTTTCATATTAAAGTGTTGTATAATGTGTAACTTACCAGACACATCAATTTCCTAGTGTATTCACCAAAAAGTTACAAAATATGCCTAGCTTACCAAAAACAATTTCATACTGTACTCACCATTCAAGTTGGTATCTTTGGCTTGTCTGAAGGGAGGATGAAATGGAAGGTGGTTGTTTGAAAGGAGTCCTCTTCCGTAAGAACATTAGGTATCTGGCTTTCTGGTGTCCTTTCTGCCCCTGGGAAAGTCTGTAGCCCACTAGGACTTGCTTCCAGCTTACCAGGTCTCAAATGTTTTCAGAACTAAAAACTTGTCTAAAGTTGTCGGTTTCTGTCTCTTCTTTCTAACACTGTTCGATATGACATGACATCGTTATTAAGCAAGTGAACGCCTTTTCTGTCTGGGCGGATCTTCTCTACAAATGTTTGTAGCTCTATTTTTTCAGGATTTCCTTTATTTTACAAGAACTTAGCTGCACTGGTTGTTGGTATTCGCCTTCCTCTTTAGAAAACTCCTCAGCTGCCATTCTGTGGCTCAGCCAGAAGTTGCTGGAGTTGCTCTGTAGACAGGTCCTCTGAATGTTCCTCCACCAGCTCCTCTCATCATCACTGGCTACCTGCAGCCTATAGACTCTGCTATAGTGACAATGTCATCAACCACTGGGTCTACTGAAGGCCCAGTACATGTTGCCTCCTGTCTGCGCACCCTTCTTCTGCCTACTTCCTTTTCTCCGCTTACACCTTGTTGTCCCTTCAGGCCTCTGCCCCACAGCCCTTTCTCCAGGAAGCCTTCTTAGGCCATGGATGCCATGTTCAGGTTCCCTTTCAATCATAGCACTGAACTGCTTCACTGTACTGAACACAGTAATAATGACATATGCACTGGCTAGTTTAATGCCTTTGTCCCCTCCAGACTACAAGCTCCATTACAGCAGACCGTTTTCTGTACTGCTGGATCCTCCAAAGCTTGTACTTTGCATAGTAGGTATCTGACACAGGATTGCTGAATTTCTGAATGGAGGCTCCTGTGCCCCTAGTCAGAGAACACTGCTTCATTTTACAGGCTACATAGCTAACTGTGGAACACTTTTTACATAATAAGATCAGTCAGCATAATTTGGTTTCATTTAGTTACAAATATATAGTGACTTATGATGTTACTTCATGTCAACAATTTTAACTACTGTTGAAAATGTGTGCTGATTAAATTACAATTTAAAGCCAAGAATTTTTTTTGTAAAAGACCAAGTCATAAATAGGCAGAATCAACCCATGCTTTTATTGTCATTGCATATAAAAATTTCATATGAAGGTATTGATTGATGTACAGTACTATCCCCATGGGCTGTAAGAGACGCTAAGAAACCACTAAAAGAATCATCATTTGTAATGCTCACACACAATTGACCACTCTGAAACATATCCAAAGAAAATTTAAAAACAACTAAAAATCAGTGAGGATGTATTTTGTAGTTATAGTGTCCCCTTTATACTATTTAAAACAAAAGTAATCAAATTCCTTTGGGCCAGGGCTGCTAAAATCTACAGTTTGTGTCAAAGAATAAAATAAAATGAAATAGGAGGCTCATTTTTCCTAGAAAAAGAATCTCTCCTTTCAGCAGAAAGTCACATGTCCAAGGACTGGGCAGCAGCAGCAGGAGGTTTCTGCACTGTCGACTCGGAATCATTCACAACATTCGGGAGCCACTGTGCAAAGTTAAATTCTAAATAGAAATTTTGCACCAACAGACTTTAGAGAATAACATATCCTCCATGCTGTAGTGAACTGACACTGTACACAACTTGGTGTTTAAAGAAATTTTAGTTGAAAATTTTAATTTTTAATTTAAAAATTTTTAATTTTAGTTGAAAATTCTAGGGTAAAACAGCTTTTTCTATATTGTATATTCCTTTAACCAGACAGGAAGCTGAAAAACAAATGACTCATCAAGGTAACCTAAGGCTCCAGTTTCAAATCAAGTTTTTCATTTTCATGTTCATTTTCGATTGAGAGCCCAAAAGCTTTATGTACTCAGTGGACAAGGATGTATCTCCCCAAATGAAATTGAATAATCAAATGTTAAATGAAGGAGCTCCTGATGAATGGCTAGCCAATAAATCATTACATATATAGTGTTGCCCCCTGGCAAGAAGTATGCTGAGAACTTGGATCTCGGAAGGGTTGTGGCATCTTCCAGAGGCAGTCTGTGGTTTTCCCTAACCCTGCTACTGTCAGAACTTTAATTAACTGAAAGCTTGGATAGACACTGCCCAGCCCTACTCTACCTTTATTTTGAAATGCAGCAAAACAGAAGAAAATATTGGTTAAAGTTAAGGCACAGCCCTGGGACCAAAGACCTGCAGCTATGTTATTTAAATTTATATATCTTTATGTATTTTATAGTTTTCTTGACTCTTTCATAAACAAGCTCTAAGGTGACGAGACTATATTACAGGAGAAAAGAAAAATGTACAAGGAGTATGTATACACACCATTCATTCTCTCACCAAGAGTTTGCAAATATATCAACACCATCCCACATGAGATGATGTTTTAATAAGAACTGATAATTTACAATTAACATTACAGTATGTACATTACAATAAATACATGGTTGTAAACAGACAAATAAGACTGTATTACAGGTAAGGTCATTTGGTGAGAAAAAATGCATGGCACAAAAAATAAATAATGCATTCAAAAATTATAAAGCTTTCTGTAAAATCCATTTCATTCAAGTTTTTTTCTTTCCTTGTTTGCAATTTGTTCTATCTACATTATTTTCTTGTGAATTTTAGCAAAAGGAAATAGCACTGTGTTCAGTAACTTGCAAGCTGAAATGTACTGGTTTTATATAAACTTGGACTTTTTCCCCCATGCAGTACCCAGATATTGCATTTTCTTATGGCATTTTAGGAAATATAAAGCCACTTGTGTAAGGATACTCTTTTTAAAGCAGTGTATATTTCTGAAGCACATTTTAGAGAACATGGGGAGGGTTGAAGTGGGCAAAAGAGAAGGGAGAGGGTAAAGATTGTATGGTGCATTAGTCCCTAATTCCTGGATATTATGTCTTTTCTACAATTTGATTGTCCCAGCAAGTATCTTCACAACATGATACCATTAAAAACCAACAAACCGGGAAAGCGTCTTTTAGTGCAGTTATAAATCTTCTCATGTCAAGATCTGTTTATGATATATTGCTGCTTTTAAATTTATTATGAAAATTCTAGGCACTCTGTGGGGGAAATACCATGGGAAACAGAATGACTGGAAAAGGGGAATACCCTCAATTTTTTGCTTTTTGCTTCTAGACTTCCTTCAGGGATAAGCACAATTAGAAACAAGACCCCAAATGTTCTTGGGAAGTCACTTGGTCAAACTCAGGTTTCTTAGAGTTCACTCTGTTTTTTACAAGGGGAAGTGAGTAGAAACCCAGTAATTGGTTAATTCTGCCCTAAATAAAAAAATCAGATAATTTTTCTATTAAAGGTGCTAAGCATCAGTTGGATTTTAGGAAATTAACAGAGGACTATCTTCAGCTTAAGTCATTTCTCTGGCTGATGACTTAGTTACTTGCCCCTAGAAGGCTTTTTGAGAAGTCCTAAATACGTTATTTGTTCAGGGTTGCAATTTTTCTTAAATTTTAAAATTTACCTTCTATGTAGTCAGGTATTGCCTTTGTCCCTAACTCAACTCTTAACTATCAATGCAAAGATTATGTTGGCTCTAAGTTCCTCAGAGAAAAAAGCAAGTCCTTTATTAAGAACTGATTTGGGGAGAAAATCTAAATGAGACAGCCCATGATACCAACTGCCACTAGCAGCAGATAAACACTGGGATTAATCTCTAAAGTTGAAATCTAGTTCTTGGCGCTAAATTTGGATTTTTGGGGGGACCTCTTTTTTTTTTTTTTTTTTTTTGAGACAGGGTCTCGCTTTGTAGTTCAGGCTGGCCCTGAGCTCACTATGTAGCCCAGGCAAACCTTGAACTCAGCAATCCTCCTGCCTCTGCCTCCTGAGTGCTGGAATTACAGGCATGTGCCACCATGCCCAGCACTGTGGTATGTGGTACTGATGGCTGGTGGGCGTGAGTCACCATGCCCAGCATTATATGTGGTAACTGGGATCAAACTCAGGACCTTGCGCTTGGGAGGCAGGCGCCAGAACCACTGAGCTAAATCTCCAGCCCTCTAATTTTTTATTTAGGCAGAATATTTGCACTACTCCAATATTTTAGATATTATCGAACTATAGGTTTGATGGTTCTGTCAACTGCTCCTTTGTTTTTAAAGAAACAGTTCCCTCCTCCAAAACATGCTCTGGGTCAGTAAATTAGACCACGATTCCCAAGTTGCATGGCTATCCAGTAAGATAGCTGTTCCACTTAAAAGCACTTGTTGGGGACACTTTTCATGTAGTTCCGAACCCCATGATGAAAGTATAGAAAAAAAACAGAATTAACTGTACTGGTATTTGTTAATATACGCTGTTAATACTCTTAAATATTGCCTGGTTAGTTACTAACTTTTGTCTGTAACCCCAGAGTAGAAGCTAGTTGTGACAAACAACCTCTGGGCAGAATTAAGTGCTAATCCTAATTTTACTATCTGATTCTTTTCATCAATTAGGATGGTGGTGATATATTTGATAAGACCCATTAGCAAACAGAGCGACTCAAGCACACATTAAATAAAGCAGTACAAGAGGAAAACGTTCTTACTCTAACTGGCTGTGGAAAAACAAACATGAAATGTGTGGATTACTATAAGGACGTGCATTTGTGAAATGCAATTGACACAGCAAAGTCATCAGAAGACACTAATAGGAAAATAGCTAAAAAACAGACCATTTTAGCTACTAGGTATTTATATAATCTCCCATTTGCTTCAGACAACATCAGTTGATGTTTCTATGAGGCTTAAGACATACTGGACATAACATACATTGAAGTATTACAGATCAAATACTCACTTTGCACACCATGAAGAAAAACTTCAGCAGAGAGCAACTCTGCTTATGGGGAAAGGGTAAAATAAAAAAAAATCAAAGTAAATGAAGACTTACAAAAAAGGTTTCTGGCAACATAAAGTTGTTTTTCTGGTTTAAAATATGGAAGTCATTGGTATATAAAACAATGACCACTATAAATCTGTTAATTGCTATGAACTATATACGGTGCAAGTAAAATTTGTAAATTAGGTTTATCCAGTGTAGCACAGATTGGTACTGAAAACTTGCAAGTTACTCCTTAGAAAAAAATAACCAGTGGCAGATGAAATTCTGAACATAGTTTTTTAAATATAATACCTCCATACATTTAATAATAAAAGTAAGCTCTACAAAAAATCTTTTACATATCATACAAAATGTAGAGGTGAGTGCAGCTCAGTGAACCACACTATTCAGTCATGTATCAGGAAGACTTGAAATTAGAAAATTATGCAATTTCTGTGGCTCTTCTTTCTGGGAACAGATTCATGCTGTATTCTGTTCCTGACATGTTTGCTGTTTTATCCACTAAGTTCACTCCTTCCATGTAGTGCCTTCTTTCTCCAGAAAATATTGCAAGTGAGAAACTCTGAAATCCAATCCACTTTTGGGCTTCCTGATGAGCCACGCTCCGTTGAAAACATTTTGGAGTTGGTTTTATCTGCTTTGTCAGCTCTACCAAGCCGAAATGTTAAAATGCTGTTTGTGAAGATGTCCCCTTGCTCGGATGACGGGAAGGTGAAGAAACTGGATACAATATTCCTGAGCGCCAGACTGAGTAGTCAAGGTCAGTTTTGTTCAACAAACTTCCTGGCAGATGATAATGAGGTGTGACCATGGTTGTGGCATGTGACGTGCACTTTGGAAATAATTTTTCTACTAAAAACAAAAAAAGGTGTGACAGTCTGCATTGTTACGTGTCCGGAGAACAATCGTCTATGACACAAACTCCAGGCTGGCTTTCCTCTTCCCCTACCGTCTCTTCTTCTACCTGTTCATCAAGGGGAATTTCAGTAGACTCTGAGTCCTGAGTGCACAGAGTCTTGGAGTCACTGCAGCTCGTGTCTTCCTCCACTTGACTTCCACTGTCCTTTTCAGTATCTGACTCGCCATCTTCCTCTAAAGTTAGTTCAAACTGGAATTTCTCAGTCTGACCCTGCTGGCCCTCCTCTTGGTCATCAGGTGCAGGAGAGGGGCTCTGAGGGATTGTGCTTTGGTACCATTCACGATTGTCCTCCAAAGTGTCCAAAATGTCTTGGGCATCGGGATGTACGAGGTCTGCCCATGTCTCCCAGAGAGGATGAACAATATAGTCTATGAAGCCCACCTAGTTAAAGAAGAAATCCAGTATAACTAGTGCAACAGGAGTGGCACAATGGGAAAGGGTAATTGGATCACAGCCCACAAGTAGAATACTGAACCGAGAACTACTAACCTTAGTTGGATAAAATAACCACTACTTGAGGCAATAGATCATATCTAAGTGTTGTCAGCAGCTGGAGAAAATTAGCATTTTAGAACCCTGATTTCAAGAGTATTCATATGTGTACAATATACTGCTATCATTTGTATAGTAGGGCATAAATCCTGGACCTTATCTGAGAATACTTTTCAGCTGAATCAGGTAACTGTCATGAGTCCTCTATACTACATGAACAGTCATGACAAAAAAAATCTAATACCACAGGAATGTATGAATTTAAGTCATAAGACAAAGTTTTGGGATTCTAAACACTAAGGTGAAATTGAGCTTGTTGAATCGAAGTAATTTTGCTAACAGAAAGCTCTGAGATGGGTGTACTGTAAATGCTACAGCTGTAGCTTTGTTCTGTTCAAAAGCAGTATGGGCTAAGTCATGCATTACCTGTGATTTTTCCACAGAGGCATTGTGCTTGTCACACATGGGACTTATCTCCATGCCACGCTCCCTCTCTCGGTCTCCCTGGCGGAAGAACTCTTCCATGATCCGGTCCGTCCACTGGCGGTATAGCTGAAGAGGCTTTGTTGGGTTGCTCAGGTCTGCACAATGCACCATATTCTGGAGAACCTAAAATAGACACAGGCATTTTCTATTCAGCACTTGCTCTTTTTTTTTAAGCTAGAAATTCACATGGGATGACTGTGACACTTAAAAATACATGTTGTGTAAGATTTATTCTAAATGTCTGTGTGTGGTTCACACTTGTATTAATAGTTCCAAATTATGCCACTTCTACTGTATCTAAGTATCATAAAAGAAACTGTTTATGTGCATAGTTGACTAAATTCACAGCCACTTAAGTGGCTAGTTTTCTGGGTGTTTTTAATGCATATGCACATTTTACCTTGTGAATTCATAGGAATAAGAATGTGGGTAAAAGTCCTGTCTATAGTTAGTTACTAAAAGTATAACCGGGGAGAAAGAAACCTCTTATTAAAGCTGAACACATGGATGTGCAGGAGAACAATAATGATTTACCTGGATCCTATCAGAATAATTATCAAGAAGGAGAACCCCGGAACTTGTCACTTTCTTAGTTTCAACCATAGTTTTCAAATCAGCTAGCAGATTCATATGTTTTGACATATCCGTTGCAAGTACCTTGAAAGGCAAAGAATATTTTATTAAGTCTAAAGGAAAAAGTCAGAATTTGCACATGGAAATTATTTTCCCCCCATAATGTAAGGACTGAAACTACTGACTTTCAGTGTATGGAAATGGTGTTTTTCCACCATTTCCCAAAGTTGTCTTGACAGAGGAACGTCAGGTACCAACTACCATTTTCACAGTAAGCAAAGGGCCAATAGCTTTGTGGCTAAACTGAGGTTCAATTCATTCTCTGGTCTATAAAGTGCCTAAGAGACTATGATGAACTAATTCAAGGTTGTTCACAAACCATTGAAACAATATTTGTTATCTTTTTACTTGTCCGGGTAGATAATTCCCTCCTATATTATATACAAAGTTTAAGAGAGTTTTTTAATAACCAGAGATCAGTTTGTCTCAGATTCACTGAATCACATGCACAGAGAAAAGAATAGTCATGCATATCTCCAATTGGAAGGAAAAATCATGTGAGCTACAGCCCATGTCCTCTGCTTTTGCTTCTTCATCATTCTCAACCTCCCACCAGTCAAGAACTCTAATAAGAGTGAACTATCATGACACCCAAACTGCTAGACGTAGAAAATCTAGCATTGGAAGAAGAAATTCTTAATGTACCAAGTGCAGGGGCAGCTTCTAGAATTGAAAGGACAACAATGGGTTTAGATATGCACTTCCTTTTTTTTTGAGACAGGGCCTTGCTATATAGTGCAGGCTTGCCTTGAACTTACTGTGTAGCTCAATCTGGCCTCATCAACCTCCTGAGTGCTGGGATTATAGGTGTGCACCACCACTCCTGCCTTTTATGTTTTCTTAAAGAAAATTTACACCACAATAGTTTTTTCCCTTTTGGGTTTTATTAGTTACTTACAATGTCAATAACCATTTTCCTTAAAGATTGTCTTTGCTTTTTGGTCAAATTCTGGAAAATATCACAGTTTTCTTCTTGAAGCAATTTAAAGCCCACAGCCAAATGATGGTTCTCTAAGACAGAGGAGTCATTGTACATCAAGGCAAGTTCAGAGTCTGAAAGAGAAAGACATTAAGTCATTAGAACTACATTTTGTTCTTTAAATTGGATGATATTTCAGATTCAGGATGCAATTTCTCAATCTTTAACACCTACTACCATTATAAAACAGTATCTGGGACAGAATTTACTGGATAATGTAAAATTCCAAAGCTACTGATACATAGCAGGTCCCATTACTGTGTCTCTTAGCTTCCTCTGTCTGAGGTAAAAGACAAACCACGTTGCCTTTACCCTCAACACTGGCCATAAACTCAGACTGTGGTATTATTGACATCTGCAGGTGCAGAAGATAAGGTCTTCTATCCTGATAACAATTACCTGCCCTGCAACTGATGTAAGATGAGAGTCATGGGATACAGAAGTATGTGTAGTCTATGGGTGCAAGAATGTGACACACATGAACAATATCTTGTTTATTGATGCTGCTTTTCTTTTCTGCTAGCTAGTACTGAAAGTCTAAACCTTACCTTCTATTTCCATTCCTTGACCAAGTATCCTGGTAGTTCATCAAACACATGAAAAGTACACTTCCTACCTGTTTGCCCAGGGCTTTGCATAGAGATGCTGTACCAGCTGGCTACATGCCACAGAAGCAGACTGTACCATTCTCTCATACTGCCCTGGACCTGCATGTGTCAGGCACAAAGAGATCTTGCCTTATCCCTCGTTCTATCAATAGCAGACCCAGATGTAGAAGGTAGTCATTAAAAATACTTGACTTATGCTTTCCTGTTTTCACATAAGTCACTGGAAAGACTGAAAGCACACACACTTGGTCTTGACTAATGCAGAGAACATATATTTGGAGGAAGTACCCAGTATCACACACCACTGTATAGGAACTTGGGACAGGAAAGGCTCAGACTATACAAATAAAACCCGGCACATCTAAATTTCTGCCCAAACCTATAGGAACAGGGATGTTGTTTCGAGATAAGGTAATCTCTAAGCCTATAAAATATAAAAACTTCTAAGGGTAGTTAAAACATGTTGAAAATAGGGAGCTGAGGATTTAGCCCAAGTGGTACTGTGCCTAACTTACAAGCACAAGGGCCTGAGTTCAATCCTTGTACTGCCAAAAAAAAAAAAGTTACTAAATTTAGAACTACCTATGGTCTCACATGTATTGTTTTCATAGTAGAATCACATTAAATCTATAAAACATGTTTCTAATTGGAGGAATAATGCTAGTTCATCTATTAATGTCTTTTAAAGAATGAAGTAAGCATGTAGATAAAGCGTGCTAGAACTGACCTGGCTTTAGAAGTCCTAACTGGCTAATATGTCCTATAAAGACAGACACCAGAAATAAGTTCACTGAGCCTGCAGAAGAGCAAGATGAGAGCTGCTCTTCAAGGAGTGGATGGTACCTCCAGGGGAGGCTGTAGCAGGAAGTTCTACAGAATGTTAAGATGTCCAAGGGTGCTCCCTAAACCTGCTTGGCAAGTAGTTATCTCCTCTGTAGGAAGAGTCCAGACTGACCAGAAGGAAGTGATTCCTTAGGGGACTGGTGGTTTCCACCATCTCCTTAGCTTCTCTGTCACAAGAATGTGAGGATGGCTGTTGTTTTTTAAGCAAACCAATGTTATAGTATACAAGAACTTCAATCTTACAGGTGCATGTAATTTTCTACTTGTCATTAAAACTAAGGATATGTAGTCACATTCTGTAGCTTCTCAGTAAGCAACAAACAATGCTAATCTAAGACTTCTAAGCAGGGTTTTTCAAGGTTTCCGAACAATGAGAGTTGCTTTCATGCTTTGATATAATGTTCAGCAAAGAGGGGCAGACAAGCTGGTTTGTGCATCCTTTGTGCTTAAAGCCTTGCCACCTTTAAGTACACACTATCTCTTCCACAACATTTTTCTCGATAACCACAAAACAACTGCTTCCTTGCGCCTGTAAACTTTAAAGACATTTATCACCATTTACCATGTCTGTCCTATTTCTGTATGAATCTCTAATGCTTCTGCAAACCTCCCCAATTTATTTTGAGACATAGGCTCTGTGATGGTTAATCTCAATTGGGTTAGCACTAAGAAGCTGGTAAGCATGATTTGGGATGTATCTGTGAAGGTGTTTCCAGCAACAACTGGCAGGTAGGACAGTAAACGGGGAGGATGGTAGGAACTCCCCTAACTGCGGCCAGCAACATACAATAGGCTGCTGTCTGAGATGGAATAACCCTCAAAACTGGCTTTCTCTCTGGGCTTCCTGGGTGCTAGCAGGTGCGCAGGCTTCCTCAGCCATGCATTTCAGCCATGATGTTTTTGCTTCTAAAAATGGCATAGAAGCAATGGAGAAAGCTAACTAGGAACTGCAGCCTCTACATCTATAAGACCAATAAATGTTTCCTACTCAAACTGCTGTTCTGAGGTGTGCTGTTGCCGCAATGGAGACACAAACCCCTGTATAAAATGAAAGGTGAGTAATTT
>PVIC010007268.1:0-51483 GCA_004025085.1 Thryonomys swinderianus | reverse complement strand
GGACCCCTCCCCCTCTGTGCACAGACCCCTCCGAGCCAAAGGCACAGGGAAAGTGGGAGCCAGCTGCTCAGAAGCCCGGCTGAGTGACACAGGTCCCCGTTCTGAGCTACCTCTAGTCAGGCCGGCCTGCCCTTGGGGAACCCTTTGGTGGCAGGAATCTTGCTAAGTCGGTCTGACCCCGGGTCCTAACCCAGGCCCGTTCCGCCTCGATGTCTGCACAGGTTCCCGTGCGCAGTGCCCGGGTGCCGTCTGGACCCCGCTGTGAGCAGCACTGCCCTCTGGCTCGGCAGGAGGCACCGTACGCCAGGTCATCGCCCACCCGGGCCCCGCCCTTCCGCTGGGTGTTTGGCATCCAGCCCAACCTCCCCACGCAGGTCTGTGAGACAGGGGCCCTGCAAGGCTCCAACAAGCCCTGGGGTTTTCCCACTCAGGACTCCCAGCATGCACAGGGGTGCCATCTGCTCCCAGCCCCGGGCGCCTCTGCCCCGGGAGCTCTCGCTGGCAAGAGGTAGCAGTGTGTCGGCCACGGCCAGGCCTGGGGAGCTGGCACTGTCCCAAGGTGCCCTGCAGCCCCTGGACCCCCGTCACTCTCCCCAGGCTTGCGGAGGCTGCACTCAGCCCAGAGTCGGAGTGGCCAGGTGCCCACGACGCTGAAGGACAACGTTCAGCCCTGGTCACCTGCACGTCGGGCCTGAACTCCTACCTGTGTCCGGTCCCCAGAGGCTGCTGGCTGCGGCGTGTGTGGCAGACACACACCCGCACTGTCCCCAGCCCTGCCCCCTCCGGAGCTCAAGGCTCGGTCCTCGGGGTCCTAGCCCCTGGGGACTCACAGCCGTCAAGACAGCAAAGTTCTTCCTAAACATCACCACGGCCCAGAATAGACGACATCTACAAAGCCCAGAGGAAGCTGTTAAAATAAGAAGTCGCTGATGATCATTTGCTCTGAGTTTAGTCCGATTTGATGTTTTCTTAAAATAAGACTCATCTGGTGCAGGGAAAATTCAGTCCTCACTTCAGGGCTCCTGAAGGCCTTGCTCACTCCCGGGCACCAGCTCCTGTGCTGGGTATTGTACAGAGAAAGTGGGGCCGGGGTCCCGCCGCCTGCAGGTCCTCACAAGCCCCAGGGTCGCGTGAGCGCATCCCGCCGGGGCCTGTGTCGCCGTGGGTGTCCTGTCCGGAGCAGTGAGCTGGGGTTCGAGGAGATCGGGGCCAGCGAGCGGTTCTCCGCAGAGCACAGCCCCCGTGGGAGCCGGAGACACTGTCCACACGTCACGTGCCGGGGCTCAGGCTGGACCCGAGCTCACCTGACCAGGAAGGCCGGCACGTGGGGAAGTGGGTGGCCGCACCCCGGCCCTCCCACGAGACCTGGGCCCACACCCGCCCCTCCCCCGCCATCCTGTGCCACACAGCAGGCGCGGGTCCCTGTCCTCGGGGAAGGAGCCCAAGGTGAGGTACCTGGATGTGGCCACCACATTCTCTGCTCCCCTCTGCCAGCCCCCAGGAGAGGACACTGTGATGCCCATTTGGACATGGGACGGCTTGACCAGGGCCACTGGGCAGAAGAGCCACCGTCTCTCCAGGCCCAGAGGCTGAGCGCCCAGGCTGGGGCTCTGATCTCCCCCCGTGTCTTCCACCCTGCACCCATACTCAACTCCGTCCTGGGTGAGACCCCTTTCCTCCCAGCCGTATCCTCGGAAGTGACCCACGAAGCAGACAACTCCTGGCCACGCGCCCCGAGCACAGGGAAGGCTGCGCCAGACCCCGTGAAGGCTGTGCAGCAACTCCGAGAGCCAGGCCCCTGTGCTCTGGGCCTCATCCTGGGGCTTCGTGAGAGGCTGGCCTACGTCCAAGCATGGCAGGTCGGGGGGCAGGGGGCGGGCGCTTCCCCGCGGACCACAGAGCCACTCCACGTCTCAGCCAGGGTGCGCTGGGGCCCAAACACCATCACCAGCCAAAGTGAAGAAAAGAGTGGGGCTGGCCTGGACCCCAGGCTCCTAGGAGGACGGGGGGTTCAACGCGCTGGACGTGCCGGTCACGCAGAGGCTGCGGAGGGCGCTGGGCTCACCTGTCAGTTTTATTTGCCCTGAAGATCTCTGTTGGGAAG
Source organism: Thryonomys swinderianus (assembly GCA_004025085.1). Lineage (NCBI taxonomy): Eukaryota > Metazoa > Chordata > Mammalia > Rodentia > Thryonomyidae > Thryonomys > Thryonomys swinderianus. Next base: position 49,379 of record PVIC010007268.1, on the reverse strand, counting down.
ATTTCACCCTAGGAGGGACCCACCTTTCAACAAAAGTAACAGTACACACTGGGGTTTCAGGTGCAACCGTGCAGGGGCCATGGCTCAGCGGAGAGATCGCTGGGGGCAGACCAGGGAACCCAGGGGGCCGGAGGGTGGACGGATGGACAGAGGGAGGGAAGGAAGCAGGTGCACAAGTAGACGGGTGGGGAGTGAGTGGACATGGGGGTGGCCAGGCAGAGGGTCAGTGGGTGGACGGGTGAGGGTGGGTCGGAGGGAGAGTGGATGGATGAGGAAATGGCAGATGGAGAGAGCGGAGGGGTGGGGGGTGGATGAGTGAGGAGACGGCTGGATGGCTGGATCCATGATGGTGATGATGATGATGATGATGATGATGATGATGATGATGATGATGATGATGATGATGATGTGGGCGAGTGCGTGAGGCGGGTGGATGGCGGCCAGGCGCACGGGTGAGCAGCGGGGGCGTCGAGGCAGCCTGTTCCAGGGAAATCTTTGTGGAAAGCGCTTTCTGCTTTCCTCGGCTCCCGAGAGCCGGCTGGGGCCGCACACGCCCCAGCACAGCCCAGCAATCGCGCCTTAACCGGCTCCGGATCAGACCTGCTCCAGGCTGAGCGGAGTCGGCTCCCAGCAGGGGCTGCGAACGGGCACAGGCTGCTCCTGCTGTCACGCAGAGCGGGCGGGCGGACACAGGGCTCTCCAGGGGCCCTTCCTGCCCACTCGCTCTCTTCTCGGCTCCTCTGGTGAGCGTCCTGCGCTGCTGACAGGGCTCCAGTCGACCCCGTGTGTCTCCTTGGCAGGCGTCAAGGCGACGGCTCGGGGGAGGCCTGGAGGCTGCAGCCAGAGAGCATGGGTTCCTGACAGCTGCAGGCCTGGGCGGTGCCAGGGAAGGGCATGGAGCGCGGGAGGCAGGGTACAGGAGCTTCCGCTGTGAGCCAGACCTCTCTGCCTGCTGGGCACACACATCGGTGCCTTCCCCAGACATGAGCTGTAGTGCCCACCATGGAGCCTGGTGTGGGAGCCGGAGGGCACAGCTGGGCACAGGTGGTACCAGGGATGCTCAGCGCTTGCCACGAGACTACAGGACACACTTGCTGCAGGAAGGACTGTGTGTGGGAGCTGCTGCTTCTGGGGGTCCCTGTCCCGGTCTCCCTCCGAGCCCAGTAATGTTTTCTAGGAACTCCCGCTCAGAGCAGGGGGGGCAGGCGGCATCGGTCAGAGCACCCCAGGCTGCAGGGAGCGGGCAAGGGCCTCCAGGGGTGGAGAACTGGGTATGAAACAATTGGGGGCCCAGAGTGTGGATCCGTGGTGCCGTGCCTGCCTCACAAGCTCAAGGTCCTGAGTTCGAGCCCTGGTACTGGAAAAACAAATTCAAAAGAACCGAGATGTACTAACTCCACACAGAGGATGCAAACATTGTGTACTAATAAAGATTATAAACGGGGAAAGGCAGGCTGGCCCTTTGAATTTCTCACGCCGTATTTCATGTAAGTAGAACTGAGTGAAGTATCCGTGTGAGCTGTGGGCGTCTCAGTTCTACGGCGGCGGTGGGTTACGCCCCGCACCAAAGTCCTGGGCAGAGAGGTGTGACGTCGCCGGGAAGAGCCGCGTGTGGCCAGCGCAGGGAAGAGGAGGAGGAACGGAGGCTGTTCCACGCTCAGGAGGACGGACAGAGGGCTGGAGACCGGGATGACGGCATGACGCAAGTACGGGGAGAAACGACCCCGGGAGGGAGACACAGCCTCCCCCCACCTCCGCTAACGGGCGACACCGCCAGGTTTCATCTCCCTTTGCGCCAGCGCGGCACGGCCTCGCGTGGGCCCCGCTAGAATCAGAATGTGTAGTGAAAGCAGACAGAGAGCCTGGACATCCGACGCTGGGCACGGGAGCCGAGCGGCACCCGGAGGGCGAAGTCTCAGCTATGCCGCCCTCAGCGGGTGGGGCTGCTCTCCCGACCTCGGGCCGACCAGGGGGAGAAGACAGCCGTGCGCCCCCACCACGCCCCAGGCTCCCACAGCCACCTGCCTCTGCCCCACCCACCTCGGGGCAGCCGCCGGCGCGCAGTGGGCACCCTCGCTGGGTCACCCGGCCCGGGCCCTGCGGCCTCCCGGGGTCCCCGGGCCCAGCCGATGCTTCCCCGACTCTGAGGTCCGCAGCCCCGGTGAGGCTCCCTGCGCCCCTGAGCTAGAAGGCGGGCAGGAGCCGGGCTTCGGACATAAGGACACAGATAAGACAGACGCTCCAAAGTGACGCCCGGCTGAGGTGAGCCAGAGACGGGAGGGGGCTCAGGGACGGGTGCCAAGCTGTGGAGTGTGGCGGCACCCCATGCGCGAGCCCACCTGGGGGTTCTGAGGCCTCGGTAGAGAGGCCACTGTGAGGCGGGTGACCCGCGCCAGGGAGAATCGGCCCGCTGCCGAGGCCGGGAGGGTCCGCGTGCTCATGAGAACTGGAAGAAACCGACGCCGGTGAGAATCGTGCTACCCCTGAGAGGCAGAGGAGGAAACCCTTGTTTAAAGGAATGAAGTCATTTGACCGAGTGCAGTCAAGTACCGGATGGTTGAGCAAGAAGGAAATATGGAGTCTTATTTTTCCTACATTACCTAGAATACTTAATGTAATTCCAATTTAAAATCGCCATGGAGATTTGCCCTCCCTTGGACGGAATCAGCCCTCAGCTTCCGGGGAGCACACCAGGGCGGGCTGAGCGCGTGGAGGACGGAGGGGGAGGGGACCGTGTCGCAGGGACAAGAACCGAAGTGGGGAACCGGTGAGGGCCTGGCACCCGGTGCACAGGGTTGATCGCAGCCTCCTCAGCTCAGCGTGGGGTGAAGACAAGATGGCGGGCACACACATGCCCGGGCAGGACCTGGGAGGCGCCCGCAGGGAGGAACGCAGCCAGCCCAGGGCCCTGTGCCCCATGCCACAGGGTCTCAAACCCGCTCAAGAGTCGGAGGCTGAAAGCAGGTGGCAAGTGAGAGACTCATGCTTCTAAGACGCAGAGGAGTCACCCAGCCCGGCAGCGGGGAGGGGACCAAGAGCTTCTCCCCCAGACAGGAGCAGAGTCAGGGGAAGGGCCCAGCGGCACGTCCGGGCTGGGTCCCGTGCTGTCTGTGTGGCTGAAGCTTTTCCAGATGAAGTGCTGTCTGCTCCAGCCTTTCTGTGGCTCGCGTACTGATCGGTCGGTCGAGACCACCCTCGGGCCCCTGGGCCGCGGGGGCGCACTGCGCGGTGGCCTCAGAGCGTAGGCGGAGCACTTCCCTGACGGCCTTCCGGGTGGCCCGTGGGGCGAGTCAGACCCCCAGCTGGGGCAGAGAGTGGAGATCTGCCCCCCCCCCACTGTCAGCCGAGGCAGAAAGAGGGCGTCTTGCATTTTACTGTAGACTTTCAATACGACTGGAGAAGAAAATTTCCCTTAACAAAAACAAAAAAGAAAAGTAAAGAAGAGATAGAATGTCAAATCTGCAAAAGTGCCCCTTTCAAATCATGCAAGCACTTGCTCCAATGGCTATTCCAAACTAGTCAAAATCGGCATTTAAATGAAACTCTCCCCACCCTCCCCCTCCCCCTTCCCCTCCCCCCCTCCCCTGGGCTCTGTCTCCCCCAGGGATGGGTGTCCAGGCCAGGTGGAGACTCAGACCTGTCCCTTTCCCTTCTGCCTCTCAGAGGGCAGGTGACTGTGCCACATGGTGACTGCAGAGTTGGTTTCGCAGTCACTCTGGTGGCCGGAGGCATCCCGTCCCCAGACTCAGAGTGCCCGAGTCCTCCCTTGGGGGCAGGAGTCTTCCCCAGAGCTGCCCCCAGGCCCTGTAAGCCTGGGCAGCTGGGCCCAGCGGGAGGATCAGAGTCCCCTTGCAGGGCCCACGAGCCTCTTAGCAGGTGCCAGTGCAGGGCCACACTCTCACCAAGCGCCACTGGGTAGCTGCTTGGGGACTGCGTGACACAGCCCGCCCACGCTTCTCTGGTAACCAAGGCGATAGGGTCCGTGCGGGTGCCAGGTGAGTCCGCCTGGGTAGTGACGGAAGTGACCACAGTGCCCCCGGCAGACCTCCCCTGCAGACCTGTGCCAGTGTCACCCCTCATCACGGCTTCTCAGCGGCAGGTCACCACACACGCACTCACACGCGTGCGTGCACACACACGGAGGCAGCAGGGCCTGGCGGCCAGCATAGCTCCGGGGACACCGTCCGCACGACTCCCGCAGCCCGGGGGACGGCTTCAGGGTCAGGCTCCCGGGCTTCTGGAGCCCACCCGGAGCCCTCAGAGGACGTGGGAGGGCCGAGGCCACCCGCGTGGGCGCCGTGGGCTCCTGTGCCCGGCGGGCTCCGCACCGTCGCCGCAGTCCCGCAGCGCCGCGCTCACAGGTGCTGCAGCTGCGCCTGCTCCGCCGTCAGGAGGGCTGAGCTCTCCAGCCCGCGCGGCGTGTGCGCTCTGCTGGGCTCTGGGGGCGGCGGTGCCCGAGCCCGCTGAGGGACAGGAGAGTGGCAGGGGCGCTGGGAGGGAGCCCGCCCTAGGGGCAGGAAGCCGCTGGCAGGACACGCTCGGCGTCAGCTGTGGAAGGAGCTTTCCCCTTCTTCGCTCTTTCTCCTTTTCTTTCTTTCCTTTTCGTATCATTCTCGACACTGCATTCCCTCCGCCCACTCTCCCACCGCCCAGCTTCGCCCCCTGAGGCCTCCGCACCTCGGCTGTAGCTCACCTGCAGGGGTTCGGCTCCTCCGTCCGCCTGTTCCGTTTGCCCGTTCCTTCCTCCCACCAGCCGCTGGGCACCACTGCCAGGCTGCAAGTCCGGGACAAAGTGTACTGAGCTGGGACTTCACAGCACAGAGTGGCAGCCACGTGGGCGTCCCCGAGACACCGGGCAAAGGCAAGGTCCACCCGCTGCCCTGCCACATGCCCTCGGTCAGTCGCAGCACGTCTCTGCCCACGCTGACCAGCCGTGCCCCACAGGGCGCTGCCCTGGCCCGCTCCTCCCTCCAGCCCCCCCCACCCCCACCCAACGAGTCCTCTACGTTGTTACCCAGGCGCCCGGGGCAACACCCAAGCACCTCCGGGCGCCACTCCTCCGGCGCCAAAGCAAATCACCGCTAATGATTTGTTTCTGCAAAATGAAAGAGTCAATAAGCGAGCTTTTCCCGGGCTGGGAGCGGGGCTATTTGTCATCTAAATAGGAAGTGCTCTGCCCGAAGCAGAGCTGGGCTGAAACTGCTGGATAGAAAAATCCATTTGGTTAAACACGCTTCCGGGGCCTCCGCGTCTCCGGCTGGGGGCCGGGAAGGGACCGGGAGGCCGCGCTCCGGGCTCACCCCGAGCGCTCCGCCCCCTGCCCCCTGACGGACGGGCGGAGGCCCAGCGTGCCCGGCGGCTCTCGGGGGAAGCAGTGTCCTGGTCCATCTGGAGCGCGCTGTGCCTGAGGGGTCCACACTGCTGCTCCACCCAGGGCCACCAGCTGTCCTGGCGCCCCAAGACCCCAAGGACAGGTCGCAACCAGCAGGGTCCTGCGGCACGGAGCTCAGAGCTGGCCAGCGGCCGCTCTCCAGAGCCGACTCCGGGCAAGGCTTGGGGCAGCCAGAGACTCCTCCCTGGGCCCTCAGATCTGCCCACATTACCTGACTAATGTGGCCAGAGACGGGGCCTTCTGAGGCTGGCTGCAGGGGCTGAAGTGGGTGCCGTTGGTCACTGGGACCGGCCAGCCCGGGCCTCTGGCTAGGCAGACCGTGGAGGGCAGAGGCTGGGAGCGGGCAGCAGACCCGGAGGAGGGAAGTGCAGGCTGTGGTCATCAGGGCCAGGACTACCCCAGCCCTGTCTAAAACCATCAGCACCTGTCAAGGGCTCTGGGCACAAGGGGGCACCTGCCCGTACCCCACGCAGAGCTGGTCTGCCTGGTGGGACTCAGTGTGCGGCCCAGCACCCTCGCCACCCTCAGAACTGGAGGGCACCCTCTGCACCCCCGCAGGGCCCTCAGCCCATGCATCGCACGCAGCACAGGGGTAAGCTCTCTGGAGGCCGGCCGGAGGCTCCTACCAGCCCCACAGCTCATGCGTGTCAGCCGGGCAGCAAGCTGGGCTCGCTGTGTAACCCGCAGGGGCCTCCTGGGAGGGGGCGGGGTGGCCACTGTGGCCGGTGGCACTAAGGATCTAGGAGGGTGAATGTGCGCGTGACGCACCCCTTTCTCCCTCCGCCTTCCCTCTGTTGGGGTCCGATGCGCGACCCCACTTCCGCTCCGACAGCTCCCCAGCAGACACCCCCTGCTGCAGGTCACTGCTGGGTGGGGCTGCGGGGCTCAGGGAGCTCAGGGGATGCTGGGAGAGGGGGCTGAGCACCCCGTCTCCCTCCCAGCCTCCCCAATCCACCCATCGGGTGCCCCGCACAGTGATGACAATCATATAATTGGCTCTCACCAGCCCTGTGCTAACACTTGACAGTTTAAGAAGCACTTTCAAGTATAATAATTCATTAAATACGGCAACCTTTAAGGTAGGGATTTATTCCATCTTTATAGAAATGCCAGGGCTCTAAGAGTCCCTGTAACATAATCAGCATCATTTAGTGTTAGAACAAAAACCAAACTACTAACACAAGGCAGCTTTTGACTCCTGCACACCCCACCCACTGCCCCTGGTTGCTTAAGAGTTTACTGTGAAAGACCTCACACAGCCTTCAGGTACCCACAGGGTCTTGCCCAAACAAACCACCTTCTGTCTTTCTCTCAGAGCACCAAGTTCTTCTTTGGGATTAGCAGGCCCACAATAGAAAGAGACAGCGAGACCCAGGTCTGGTATTTTTGCTCACAGGGCAGAGTAGCCTGCGGGTTCATCTGGTTTCCTCCTTCACCTTGCTGGCTAGGGAGCTCAGTAAAGCTCAGTTGGAGATCATCTGGAATAACAGTGCGGAACTCCAGCCCTGCCCCTTTAAGTCCACTCCCCCGTTCTTGGGCTTCTTTATTCTCTGAATGTTACACTCCCCTCATCCCAGCCGTATGGGTATGAAGTGCATAAATGACAGGTTTCTCCTGCTGGTCCAGTGATGAGCTCACGCAGCCCAGCGCTGGCCAACAGCTGCTGCAGGACGGACTGAGTCACTGCCCGTGACTGTCGTTGTTACCACGAGCACCTGAAAGCCGCCCGGAGCCTCTGACAGACTCACACACTGCGCACAGTAGAATTTAGTCATTGTTTTAGCGTGCAGAGACCTCACTCTAAATGAGGCTCTTTCTGGCTCCATTTGGGCACAATGAGAAGCGTGCTGGGCCCTCTCCCAGTGAGAACGTCCTCTGCCAAGCTGCCCACACCCGCAGCCACAGGCTGCCATCCACACCATCCTCCAGCTCCAAATTCAGTTCATCTTGTGGTTGGGTGGAAAGGAGACAAAGCTGCCGTGAAGCCCAGCCCAGATCAGCTCTGAGGTTTCAAGAGGTGAGTGCAAAATGAGAATTGTTACAGCTTATATCTGATGTCTCCCTAAAGCCTCATGAGCTCATGAGTAGGGCTTTTTAGGGGTGACCGGGTCTAGGGTGATGATACTGGGATTAAGGACGTGTGAAATGAAGTGGGTTTAGCATGCTTTGCATGTGGATGATGGAAGCCCGACCTGGGCGTGGATGGCACCAGTCCATAGGCTTGTACGTTGGATGGGATGTAAAGGGAGCAAGAGAAGGCAGTGCGCTGCTGCTGCTGCTGCTTCCTGCCTGCCCTGCCATGAACTGTTTCTTCCCTGCCATGCTGTCTTGTCTTGGACTAAAACCTATACAAACTGGGAACTGAAAGAAATCTTTCCTCCTTTATTTTGGGTGTCGGGTATTTTGTCTCAGTAGACGGTCATTCCCAAAAATCAGAGTTGGCTACTATGGAACCCTAAGGAACTACTATGGGAAAACAATGTCATTCAAAGAATAAAACAAACAAACAAACAAAAACTAAGATGCCTTCTTACATCTCAAAAAACTCTCCTGAAAAGAACTTCACTCACAAGATCAGTGAAAAAAATTTTTAAAAATGAGTCAAAAAAAGAAATATCTCGGACAGACACGGAGGGATAGAGGCAAAGAAAGATTTGAATACATGGAAAGAAATATGCTCTCAGTTGAGTGAGCTCAACTTTTTTAAAAGATGTGAAGCCTCTTTAAATTAAGTCACTAAAAAGTCAGAATTCCAACAGAAACCACAGTAGAACTTTGTAAAATGTATGTTTGATTTGAAGAATTTTTTTCCTATAAAATAAAATGATAACCAAGAAAATTATTCCTTATCAAATGACTCTACATTAATCAAATAACATGCTGTTCATCTTTTTTAAAATGAGAAGGGGAAGCAAGAAAAGGAGAGAAATCAATAAGTAATAAGAACATGGTCCAAGAGAACCCAGTACTCACAAGGGGTTCAGGGTCTCACAGCAGTGAGAGGGACATAGATCATTCTCTAAGTTTTACAGAGACCAATGAATAAGCACTTATTGTGAGATAAAGTTAGTTGCCTTCTCTACAGCAAAATAAATTGCAGATTGAATTAAACTGTGCAGTTTATATAAAATATAAACTATTGACAGTCCAAAGAGATACCATTTTATATAAATATAGGGTGGAAAAATAATTTTCTAAGCAAAGGCCAAAGGTAGAAATCAAAAGAAGACAAGAATGAACTCGAGGGCCAGATTTAGCTCTGTGGTTCCGGCACCTGCCTCACAAGTGCAAGGTCCTGAGTTTGATCCTGGTAACCACATACAATGCTGAGCGTGGAGACTCATGCCCATCAGCCATCAATACCACATACCACGTACCACAGTGCCAGGTGTGGTGGCTCACGCCTGTCATCCCAGCACTCGGGAGGCAGAGACAGGAGGATTGCTGAGTTCAAGGCTTGCCTGGATTGCATAGTGAGCTCAGAGCCAGCCTGAACTACAAAGTGAGACCCTGTCTCAAAAAGAAAAAAAAAAAAAAAGAATGAACTCAACTACTTGGCACCTCCAAATTCTGCATGGTAAAACACACGTGCTTGTGTTTATATATAGTGTGTCACATGTAGTGGAAAGATGGGGTGAATGTCTGTAACGGGTAATGCTCAGTTTATATTGCCTTAAATATGTTTCTGAAAGTCTGAAGATGATTAAGCCCAACCATCCGGAGAGAAAAAATGGTGAAAAGAAGCCACCCAGCAGCTATCGAAAGACAAATATAACCACTTCCTAAGTCCATAAAAGTGTTTATCATCATTAGCGATCGAGAGAACCACTTTCGTGTGACCTGAGCTTTTCACAGACGCAAGGCGGGCGCGTGTCGCTGGGCGGCGTTTCAGCCGCGTGAGGGCCCCGGGCTCTGGCGCTGGGTTAGCACACAGGCCGCTTCATAGTGATGCTATCTCACAAATCCAAGTTACAGAACTGTATGGGTCAGGTGTTAAAAGACAGTTAAGTAAAATGTTTCCTGGCCCGATGGCACCACTGTAATGTTTCTCCGGCGAGCCGAGGAGTATAGGGACGGGGCCCGCCGAGAGGACCAGGTCCCACTACCCGCCGAACCCAGCGCAGGGGAGACCCGTGAGGTCCAAGCTTTGCTGACGCCCCTGCTGGATAAAGGGAAGCTGTCCATCTCCAGAACGCCCCCTGCGGGAGCCCAGCTGTCCCGGCACCCGCTCTGCAGAGTGAATTAGAGGCAAGCGGTGCCCCAGGACTTGTCCTTGGCACGGGCAGTGAGCGGAGTGCCAGGGTAGCTGTCGGAGCCCTGCTGCAGGAGCGGGAGCGGCTTCTGTAAGAGGCTGCACAAGACGGACTCGAGAAACAAAGGAGCCAAAGGCTGGGCACCGCGTCTGAGAGATGAGGCGGGGTGCCCAGAGCCACGCGGGAGCCGCGGGAGGGGCCGTGCTGAGCCTCGGGCTCCTCGGGAGAGGGGCTGGGTGGGTGTGAGTGTGATCACACCTGGGCCTCCAGGTCTCTTAGAGACAAATGCTAAGAGGACAGGCAGGAAATGCCGGGAAGTCCTGTAGGAAAAGCAAAGGGATTGTGCCGATTCAGTTCCTCAGAGTAGCCGATGCCAAGAAGAAATTCAGTGCGCAAGAAATTGATCAGGGAGACAGAGGGAGAGAAAATTTGGGGGCCCGAGATAAGAGAGCCCAGCGCCTGAGCACTGCGGATCTCGGTGAGGGAAGCGGGGGGCTGGGGTGTCCTCTGCCCCCGTGACCAGCCTGCCTCGGTTCCTGCGCTGGGCTTGGTTACTGGCAGAAGTGGCCGCGGGAGCTGTGTCCTCGGCGTGGAGGGACAGACTCCGGACGGTCTCCTGGTCAAGCGAGTCCCCAGAGACCCAGCACCTCCTGCCGCAGCGCCAGCCCCCCTGGGCTCAGACCCTGGCTCGCTCCTAACTTCCTGGGCATCTGCTTTTCTTCCTCCTTCAAGGGCGCAATTGCTTGGTCTACCCAGACGTACAGGCCAGTCGGATCCAGGTGCCCAGAATGGCGCCCGGCACCCAGAGCTGTATGAACAAGAGCGGAGCAGCCAGCGCCGCCAACAGCACTGGTGCCGGACTCCGGGGTCCACGGGCCGGAGCGCGACAGACGAGCCGGCGGCCCGTGTGGAAGTGGGGCAGAGGCGGCTCCAGACCCCCCGGGCTGCGTCCCTGTCCTCCCACTTCCTCACCACGCCATCTCTTCCTCCGCAGCTAAGAAGCCTCGGGGGCGTCAGGTGCCCACCGCGGGCAGTTGAGCCCCCGCGGTGGCCTCTGAGAGTGGGCCCGGCGAGACCCCAGCGCGGGTGACTGGCACTGCTGGGAGAAGCTGGCAAGCCAGCGGGCGGGGGCTGGCCATGCGAGCACCTCTGGGCCAGGCGCGGCCCGGCTCCCCGGCGATGCCGGCGGGGGACACACTGCAGCACCCCGGGGGCTGGGAGTCGCCCTGGCCAGTGACCGTCCAAGAGCGGTGCACGTCTTGAGGGGGCAGGAGGCTGGCATCTGCAGCCTGGGGTAGAAGCCCGGCCCCGCCGGCCCGGGGGAGAAGGCAAGGTGAGCACACGTGGGCACAGGCTCGGTTAGAGGAACACGCAGCGGAGCCTTTAAAGAAAAGGCAGTTTGAAAAGATGAATCAAGCGAACAGTGTCTCATCCCCCCCCCCATTAACAATCAGGACAATGTGGCATTTCCATTGTTGTAGAAACAGTCACTTTCAAAAAAATTCAGGATATTAAAATCACTTACTGTGTGTCTCTGAAATCTAATTGCCGTGATTAAGCCTAATGAGCATGAGTCACCCAAGCAGCAATCAGCGGGGAGCACGGCTTCCCAGCTAGGGTGTCGCCGGCAGCACCCCGCCACCGTGCTCACGGCCCCGCTGCTGGCCCGGCGTCGCGTGGCGGCAGCAGGACCCCACGACGGACGGACGGACGGACAGACGGAGGCCGGGCCGAATGGCCGGCCCTGGGGCCGCACTCACCACGGGGCTGGGTCCTGTGGCCCTCCGGGCTCTGCGTCTCCCAAGGCTGCCCCCGCCCCCCGCGCCGCACTGAGACAAACCGCCGCCAGCCGCAGCCGCGTTCTGCCCTGAAGGCCTGGCGCTCTTCGGTTCCCAAGTTCCGAAACCCTCCACCCCCTGCCAGACCGCTCCTGCCGGAGAGACGGGCGGAGGCCACAGGTCCAGCGGAGGCCGAGCTGCCACAGCAGTGCGGTTCCAGGGCAAGGGCTCTGGACAGTTTGAGGCTCAGACCCTTCAGCCCCCAGCTCAGCTGGCAAACGAGATTTATTTCTGTGCTTGCTCCTCAACATGGGGCAGCGGAAATGCGATGCCCACATATATTAACTATTTCATGGAAATGTTAATATAAATAAACACAGGCAAGTACCTGCGTGGAGCTGACGGACCCCAAAGCTCTGGGACCCTGCTGCAAACAGCTGCTCTAGACTAGCTGGTGAGGAGATCAGGAGCCAAGGTCAGCAGCTGGCAGGTGTCCACAGAGGGGCGAATGGCACAGCCTCAGACCCTTTGCTGGGATCAGGCCAGGGATGCACGGTAGACCGTGGCCACCTTCACACTGAGCAGTACAGGAGCCAGAGGGCAAGTCCGGGGATGTCCGAGCTGATAGAGGAACGGACGCCTGCGTCTTAGACAGACCCTTCCACGGTAAGACTGTCCACTTCTCCCCACAGCAAGCTGACCGTGAGGCCCTCAGGGTCACACTTGCTGTTTCTGCCCGGGAGAGGGCACAGTGACAGTGGCCAGTGCCGTGAGCTTTTAACCACCGACCAAATACAACGTCCTCAGGGAGCGGAGGTCTCCTGCCTACACACCCGGGCCCACTGTATAATGCGGGCTGGCACACAGCTGTCTTGCCATCTGGGACGCAGAAGCCAACTCAGGCACTCAACACCATAGCAGCAGGAAGCCCCTCACCTTTGCCAGGCTGTTTAGTCAGTCACTCATTCATTCTTTTTCAGTTTTATTGATTCACTAATTTTCTTGTTAATTGAGACACTGACTGAACATCTCTGAGGGCCATGATAGGGTCTGAGGAAGGTTTATTTCCAGGCTAGGCACTGTCCTGGACCCACTGCACGATCTTAAAAAGCAAAATCTAACAGGATGACCAGTTTCCAAGTCACCGCTCACAGCTCCTGTGATTTGAGGCTGAGCCCGATGTCCACCCTGGAAACTTGACCCTAACTTTCTAAGTCATCGGTCCTTACAGGCAGGACGACGGGGAGGCAAGAAGACTGGGAAGAGGGACAGAGGCCTGGGCTCCTCGCTCCGTCTCGCCTCTGGGGCCCTCCGCAGTGTCACAGCTCCCTGCAGGGCCTTCACCAGACGCCAGGCAGGTGTCGGAGCCACATCCCTGGACTTCCCGACTCCGGGGCTCTGAGCTAGAGAAGCGTCTATTCTGCACGGATTAACTTCCGTGATACTCACTTATAGCAACAAGAAGCAGCCTAAGAGATGGTGCAAGAAAAAGTTGTAGAATATGCAAAGGAAGAAAAATTATCTAACACCCTAAACCACAAAATTCACATTTTATGGTGCTCAGTAACATCATCAGACTCTCCAAGATCAAAAATTACAAGAATTAGGGAATAAATCAATTAACTGAAATTGACTTAAAACTGACCCAGATGTTGAAATTTGCGAAGACATGAAAATCATTATGATGACTATATCTACAAGGGAACAGTTAATTAGAAACATCAAATCAAACCTCTAGAGATGAAAATCGTAATGTATAGAGTGAAAGATACTACTGTGGATATAATTAGTGGATTCCAGAAGGAACATTCATAAATTTAAATATATAGCCATAGAAACTATCATAAAAGAAATACACAGAGATAAAATCATTTTAAAAGTATAAAATCTGTTCAGAGAGAGAGAGTTGTGAGTAGCAGAGAAAGATCTTCCTTGGTGTCCTGGCATTGCAATACAGTGGTGAGAGGAGGAGAAGGAGGGAGATGGGTCCCTGGGGCCCAAGAAGGCTCTGAAAGGAGAATCGGAAGCACAAGGAGAGTCGAGAGAGAGCTTTCAACAGAGAGAAAGGCGATTTCTGCAAGAGCCCAAACTCATGGCGTGGGAACTGTGCGTCCAACCTGTAGACACACAGTGACCACTGGGACCCCAGAGGCCTCCACAGAGAAATGTATCAGTGGAGTGAGCAGTGGACGCAGTGGACTGTAGTATCTAGTGAGTCATCAGGGTTAGATGTCACCCAGGACGGGATGATTGGCTGGTAGCCATCTTAGAGAGGGTCCAACTGAACCAGAGCCCAGAACAGTTGGAGGCCAGCTCCATGTAGTGGTGGAGTTGGTGCTGAGTTCAAGTCAGCAGGAGGCCAGGGAGTGGAATTCCAACTGGGAGGAGGCTCCTGGGCTGCTGGAGGCTTAAGGAATCTGGTTGTCCTTGCCAGAAACCTCTTGAACGTTAGTGGAACTCAAGTGGCATGCTGGCAGGGATTATCTACTGCCCAGTGTGGAGCTCCAGCTGGCTCTCTGGGATTAATCAGTTTGGTCCTTGTTACCTCCCAGCGATGGAAGAGCCATGCAGGGAAAGGGAAGGGGCGCTGCTAGAGACTCCTGTAGTGGTCCTCACCTTCTACAAGCCAGTATGATGCCTGTGAGATAGGAGAGGAGAGTCAAAAGGAGCACAGAGACTTAAGAGACATTGCATCTTGGGCTGAAGCACGGAAACCAACCAAAAGAAAATAAAATGACAGAGATAAGAAAATACATATCACTTCTAACCATCACTGTGAATGGTCTCAATTCACAAGTCAAAAGAAACAGTCTGGCAGAAGGGTTCAACAGTATGCTGTACATAAGAAACACATTTAAATTAAAAAGAAAGCCACAGACTCAAAGTTAAAGTCAAAGGATGTTTCAGAAACCTGGAAAAACTAGGGATAGCTATTCTGCTTGCAGACTAAGTGGATTTCAAGCCAAAACTGATTAAGAGAACCAAAGAAGGTTACTATGTCCTTGTAAAGGGTACTGAAAGGAAGAGATAATAGTCATAGATATATAGGCACCAAATAGCAGTATACCTGATATATAAAACAGATATTAATGGCCCTGAAAAATCATATTAGCACTAATATAGTTATAATGGAGGACCTCAATACCCCTTTCTCACAAGTAGATCAACTAGGCAGAAAAATCAACAATGAAACATTTAGAACTGGACCAAACTTTTGAACAAACGTGCTTAGTAGGTATCTACACATTGTTCCATCCCACAGCATCAGAAAACACCTTCTTCTCAGCTGTACATAGGACATTCTCCAAAGTAGACCACATTCTAGCTGATAGAATGTGCTGAAGTAAATACAAAGGAACTGAAATTATCCCATGCATATTATCAGACCATAGTGCAGTGAAAGTGGAAATCAATAGCAAAAGAAACCACAGGAACTTCATAAACCATGGAAATTATATAACACCCTCCTTAGTAACTGGTGGGCCACAGAAGAAATGAAAGAAAAAATCAAGCAGTTTCTACAATTAAACAATAATGACAATACAACATTCCAGAACTTATGGGACACAGTGAAAGCAGTCCCACAAGGAAAAGTTATAATGCTGAATATCCATATCAAGAAAACACAACAGACTCAAATAAACAAAGTAATGTTGAACCTCAAGCTTCTAGAAGAGCAAGCCAAGTCCAAAGCTTATACAGGGGAGAAGTTATAAAAATCAGGGAAGAAATGAATGACATAGAAATTAAAGAAAAAATACAAAGAATCCCAGTGCCGGACGTGGTGGCTCACGCCTGTCATCCCAGCACTCGGGAGGCAGAGGCAGGAGGATTGCTGAGTTCGCGGCGGCTTGCCTGGGCACCATAGTGAGCTCAGGGCCAGCATGAACTACAAAGCGAGACCCTGTCTCAAAAAAGCAAAAAAAAAAAAAAAAAAAAAAAAAAAAAAAAAAAAAAAAAAAAAAATACAAAGAATCCAGGAATGGAAGAACTGGTTCTTGGAGAGATCAAATAAAACTGACAAATCCTTATCCAACCTCATCCAAAAAAGGAAAAAGACTCAAATCCATGCAAATCAGAGTGAAAAGGGTAAAATCACAAAAGACCAAGCAGAAATCCAGAAGATCATCAACACCTACTTTGAGAACCTATATTCTAATAAGATGGAAAATACAGAAGAAATGGACAGATTTCAAGATGTATATGAATTACAAAAACTGAATCATGAAGATATAAAAGTTCCAAATAAACCAACATCAGCCAATGAAATTGAAGATGTAATTAGGAAAAAAAAAACCTACTAACAAAGAAAAGTCCAGGCCCTGATGGACTGGAGTTCACTGCTGAATTCTACAAGAAATGTAGAGAAGACCTAATGTCACTATTTCTTACCTCCTTAAAGAAATTAAAGGGGAAGCAATGCTCCCAAACACACCATGACTAAGCTGGATTCATCCCAGGACGCAGGGATGGTTCAGCATATGGAAATCTGTAAATGTAGTACACAGAGCCAAGGACGAAACTATTTGATCTTCTCAATAGAACTTGAAAAAGCATTGGACAAGGTCTAACACCCACCCATGATAAAAGAAAACCCCTACAGAAAGTTAGTATAGATAGTTTTTATCTAAACCTGATAAACAGCAAACATCATACAGAATGGACAAAACCTGAAAACTTTATTTCTCAAATCAGGTATGAGACAAGGAGTCCACTGTCACTACTCTTGTTCAGTGTAATTGTGGAAACATTAGCCAGGCAATTAGATGAGAGAAAGAAATAAAAAGAATAAAGATAAGAATGAAAGAATTTAAATTATCATTATTTGTGGATGACATGATACTCTACGTAGAAGACCCTAAAAATTCCAGCAAAAGATTCCTGGATTTGATAACCAAATTCAGTAGTGGAGCTAGATATAAAATTAACAGAAAAAAATCAATAGCCTTCCTGTATACAAATAATAAACTCACTGAGAGAGAGATTAAGGAAACAATAGCTTTCATAATTATATCAAAAAATGAAATACTTAGGAATCAATCTAACAAAGGATGTAAAAGACCTCTACATTGAAAACTACAGTACTCTAAAAAAGGAAATCAAAGAGGACATCATAAAATGGAAAGATATCCCTTGTTCTTTGATAGGAAGAACCAATATAGTGAAAATAGCCGTATTTCCAAAATTGTTATACAGATTCAATGCAATCCCAATCAAAGTTCCAACAGCATATCTCACAGAATTAGAAAAACCCATTCAGGGCTGGAGATTTAGCTCAGTGGTTCCGGCACCTGCCTAGCAAGCACAAGGTCGCTGGTTTGATCCCTTGTAACCACATACAACCATACCAGGTTTAGTGATTCACACCTACCATCAATCAGTACCACATACCACAGTGCTGAGCATGGTGGCTCACACCTTTAATCCCAGAACTCAGGAGGCAGAGACAGGAGGATGGCTGAGTCTGAAACTTGCCTGGGCTACATAGAGAGCTCAGATCCAGCCTGAACTACAAAGCAAGTTCCCGTCTTTAAAAAAAAAAAAAAAAAAGAATGAAAGAAAGAAGAAAAATCCACCCAAAAATTTATTGGAACCAGAAGAGACCTATAATAGCAAAGGCAATAGTGCTGTCAAGAAATCAACCACTAACAAATGCTGTAGAGCTGTGGGGAAAAACAGCACTTCTCCGCTCCTGGTGGGAGCAGAGACTGATTCAAACTCCGTAGAGTTCAGTGTGGAGATTTCCCAAAAAAATCTAAAACTAGATGCTCCATTTGACCCAGGTATTCCTCTTGGTATCTTACCAAAAGAATTAAAAAATAAACCACAGTGATATATGAACACTCACGTTTATAGCAGCAGTTTTTAATAGCTAAATCTTGGAAACAGCCCAAATGCCCATCAACTCACCAGTGGATAAATAAAATGTGGTTTTTTATTTTATGGAGTACTTTCCTGGCATAAGGAAGGATGAGCTTCAGACATTTATAGCTAAATGGATGGACCTTATGACCATACTCTAAGTGAAATAAATTGAACACACGTTTAAATACTCCTTGTTTCTCTAGTATGAGCAACCAAAAGTAAAAATAAGAGCAGAAATGTATAAAAGATTTTAGGAAATGGCAAGAAAATGTTCAACTGGGAAAGGGAACATGGGAAAAGAGAGAGAGAAAGAAAGGAAAGGACAATAAAAATGAAAATACAAATTAAAAATAGAAACAAAGCTTTTGTTCACAGGGAAGGGAGGGGCTTGAAGGGCAGGGAAAAAAGAGGTGCGAGGTGGCATGTACAGGCACAGACTCTCTACAATGAGTGTTATTGCTATGTATGCCTAAAATGTAACAATAAATGTTTTGCTACAAAAAAGAAAAAAGAAAAGTCATCAGTGAGCTATAAAAGAAATTAACACACATGCACACGCACACACATTCACATTGGTTCACAAATGCTTTTGTCTGCAAACAACTGAGCTTGCATGCAGAAGCATTTGGCAAAATGTTTTTGTTCGTAAATGCTATATGGGGTAACAAATATAGCTGTAGCTGTCTTTCCAACACAAACACCACCATGGCTGTCTTTTCCAAATCATAGAACAAATTAAGTCAGGGAAGCAAGGTATGTATGTGTATCTATCTATGTATCTACTTTAGACAGGTTTCTTATGTCTCTGAAGTAGCTGGAGCACAAAGAATATTTAAAGAATAGTCCAAACATTTCCAAATCATATGATAAACCAAAGATTCAAGAAGCTTGAAAAAGCCACAATGAATGAAAGCCAAAGACAACTATAGCAAGGCACTTTATCGTCAAGTGATTTAATACTAATGACACACAGAAAACTCAAGTGCTTAGAGAAAAAAGATGTGATACAGACAGAGGGACAAATAGATGACAGCAGATTTCTTGTTTGAGACAATGGAAGCGAAGAGCTATTGGAAAAAACAATGTTACTGAAAGGAAAAATAAAATTATCCTAGAAATCCTACCAAGTAATTCAGGGCCTGTCAGCAAAGTGATCAGTGTCACAGAATAGTGAGTCCAGAAATATCACCAGCTGGTCTTCAATAAAGGAGCAAAGATAATACACTGATGCAAAGATGGTCATTTCAACAAATACTACTAGAAAAACTGGGCATCCATGTGCAAAAAAAAAAAAAAGAATCTAGGCACAGATTTTACATTGTTCACAAAAATTAATTTAAAATGAACCATAAACAAATGGGAGACATAATCCTATCAAACTCCAAGGAGATAGTGTAGGAGAAGCCCTAGAGGACTGGTTGGCAATGACTTTCATATACAACACCACAGGCACGGCAAAGAACAGCTGATAACCTGTACTGCATTAAGGTGAAAAGTAATGTACTCTGTGAAACACAGTATCGCAAGCATGAAAAGGATAAGCTAAGGTCTAGAAGAAAACACTTGCAAAGCATATATGTACTATCCAAAATGCCCAGAGTTCTTAAACTTTAACAATAGGAAATAAACAACTAAACTAATAAATAGACTAAAGATCTTCATGGATACTTTTCCAAGGAATAGATAAAGATGGAAATAAGCTTATCAGAAGATGTTCCCACACACACCTCATCAGGGAAATGCAAACTACAACAACAGTGAGATACTACTACACACCTGTTAGAGTGGCCAGAATCCCAGAACACGGGTGACATGTACATTGCAGAGAACATGGAGCAAAAGAACTCTTGTTCGTTGCTGGCGGGAATGCAATATGACTCAGCCGTCTTGGAAGACGGAATGGCAGTATCTTCCAAAGTTAAATGCGCTCTAATCCTACGTTCCAGCTCTCACACTCTTTGGCATGTACCCATGGGCTGAAAACTTAGGTCCATACAAAAACTTGCATGCACAATTTATTAATAATTGCCTAAACCTGGAGCACCCAAATTGTCAATGCATAAATAAACCACGGTCTTCTCAGACAATGGACTATTATTCAGAACTATAAAAAATGATCTAGAAAGCCAGGAAAAGACATTAAGAGAATCTAAATACATGTGAAAGAGGGAGCTCTGCCATGTCAGAGTCCGTTTACAATTCCAAACATGTGACTCAAGGGGCAAAACATGAGGATGATGAGAACAGCAGCGATCATGAAAGGTTAACAGGAAAGGCGCATGAACAGGCAGAGCCCAGAGGATGAGGGAGTGTGGAAACTCTCCTCCTGACACCGCAGCCCTGGAGACACACTGTTGCGCTTTTGTGGAAACCCGCAAAACTGCCCTGGAGGGTGAGTGTGCCCGACGTGCAGTATGGACTTCGGTAACTGCGCTGTGTCACCGTGACCCGTGAGCCACCCAGCAGGAGCACTGACCGTGGGGGAAGCTGTGCAGGTGTGGTTGGGAACACATGGGAAATAGGATACTTTCCCCTCAGTTTTGCTTTAGCAAAAAACTGCTACCGAGTGTCTATTTCTATGAGATGGAATTAAAATTAAATTTCAAATGTCTTTTTCAAGTATGTTATATAACTCCACATTTAATAAAAGTGAATGGAAAAATAAACAAGAATTAACATAAAGGAAAAAAATGAAGGCACAATGTTTTCGTAGATGCTCAAAGCTGAAAGCTGCCCTCACCAGCAGAACATGGGTGGTGTTCAGAGAGGGTCGACCAGATGCCCAGACATGAACTGTGAACCCTGAAGTAATTGCTACAATCATAGTTCAAAGACTTGTAAGTAAAAAGCCAATAAAGGAGATAGACGGTCACTAACAACCCACATGCTATACTTTAAAGAAGACTTTTTAATGGAACCACCAACAACTAGAAAAACTAAAAACAGCAACTTGACAAACTCAACCTCATGATATAAATAGTCATGCTAAATGCAAACATCTAAGCACTCCATCAAAGGCACAAACTCCTGAATTTATATAAAAATGACCCAAATATATGTGGATGGCAAGAAACATACTTTTAAGAGACATTTTTTCAAGAGACATATTTTAAAGACAAAAATAATTCAAGAGCAAGAGGAAAGAAGCAAAATGCTCTATTTGTATTAGTCCACATGGGCTGCACTACAGGACAGCACAGACTGCTCCCAGCCAGGGGACTGACTCTCAGGGTCTGGGGCCAAAATTTAGAGACCAAGACGCTGCTATCCCTCTCCTGCTGGGGGCGCTCTTCCCGGTGCGGACGGCCGCTTCCCACTGCACCCTCATGTGGACCAAGCGGCCTGGGGTCTGCCTCTTCTTGCAAAGACACTAGCACCGTCAGCTTGGGACCTGACCTCTCATGACTCACTTAGCCTGCTGACCTTCTTACGGTCCTTCTAGAACACAGGCTCCAGGGATTAGGGCCTGAACATGTATGTTTGGGATAAGGAAGGACATAATTTCCAGCATCTGTTTGGATAACACAATAAAAGAGAAATGGCTCTGGAGATACGAGACAGAGACATTGAGACCATCGTAACCCGAGGATGCCAGGAACCATGCCACCCAGCCAAGGCAGAGCTCGAGTTCTGCTCTAAGGTTTTGCAAGAAGCCAAGGCAGAGCTCGAGTTCTGCTCTAAGGTTTTGCAAGAACAGCTCATATTCTGAGTCACGAAGTGAATTGAAAGGTGCCAGAGTCACACAAAATTTGTTCTTCTGATCCTACCCACAACAGAACTGAATTACAAACGCCAAAGTGGAAGATAGTTGGAAAATCATCAACTATTTGGAAGCTAAAGAACACCGGGAGGACCTCGGAGTCAAAGGAGAAATCAAAAGGGATAGTAAGGAAGTATTTTGAACTGAAGGAAAATGAAAACAGCAAATGAAAATCTGTGGGGGTCTCGATGGCAGCCCTTGGAGATATGGAGAAAGCTCCAAATTCTAGTGTTAGAAAGAAGGAAAGGATTCAAATCAATAACCTTAGTTTCCACCTTCAGATCCTAGGAAAGGAGCAAATCAAAGCCAACATAAGCAGAGGAAAGAAATAATGAGTAACAGTCAAATCTTTCAAACAGGAAGCAGAGAAACCTCAGCGATGGCTGAACTCAAAGGTGATGATTTGAGCAGATGAATATTTAGGTCAAGGCCTTGAGGGGCTGGGCAGGAGATGCACAGAGATGAGAGTGTCACCTGCAGAGACTGCTGGGGAAGCATGGCCACAGGGCCACACTGATGACCCTGGGCTCTGTGTGTAGAGGACACGCTGTCTACTCTGGTCTGTAGCAACACAGGGCCACACGACTCTGTCATCCCCGGAGAGTCCCGGCCGCTCCCAGGGGGCACCTCCCAGCCTCTCTCAGGGCCAGTCACAGGCCAGGAGCCGATGGAAGCCACTTCCGGCCCATCGAGGACTACCGTCCTCACTCTCCAGTCTAACTCAGGGGACCCGGAGCTCTAGCGGGGACATCTGCACCCCCTGGAACTCCTAACCCGCCCCCTGTGTCCGGATTGGAGGCAGCGCTTTGACAGAAGGATCCAGGTGGATGGGGGAGGGGTGGGGTGGGGCCCTGGCCCTGCAGGATTAGGGTCCTTAGAAGGGGACACACCAGGAATGAGAGGGCGCCTCTTCTGCCTCGCCCTCCCTCTCCACGTGACAACACAGCCTCAGGAGCCAGGAGGAGCCCTCACCAGGAACCGAGGTGACCCGCAGCTCCGTCCGGACTTGGGCTCCCCAGAACTCCGTGAAGTCAATCTGCTGATCCAGGAGTCCCTGCCTGCACTCGGGCAGCCGGGGACCCACAGCCAAAGAAGGACCTCGGCGAGTATGAGATGCCAGACGCCCCGGCTGGGGTGTGCGGGGCACATCGGCCTCCCCCTGCGAAGCCCGGTGAGGACAGCAGGGCTGCTCGCACCGTGAGAAGCCCCTCCCTGGCCGAGAGGGCGGCCTGCCCGTGCTCCCCTGACGGGAGCTGATCTTCCCTGGGCCCTGGGACGCGTTTCCAGGGAGGCGGCTGCAGTGCGGGGCAGCCAGCAGCGAGGTAGGCAGCGCACACCCTGCAGGACCATCCTGCCCGCGCCCGGCCCTGGGGGAGCACGCTGGGGAGTCAGGACTCGCCACGTACTGGCAGCTTGGCAGCAGGGGGCGGGAGGCGCGGCGTGATGGGACCCCAGGGGTACATCGGTGGCGCTGGAGAGATCGTGGCAGCTCAAGGGCTGGCGAGCCTGGAGACGTGACCACCTCTGGAGGCGGGGTTTTCAAAACCTGAGCTACAAACAGCAGGCAAAGTTATTTTTCAATTTAATAAAGCACATCAGAGAAAGGTCACAGTCAGAGGCATCCAGAAAAACAACCATCCCTTAGATAAAATGCCGCAGGCTTCGGAGGAGATGAAGGCCGCAGCCTTTCGCTTGTCACTGCAAATACCTGCACCGCCTGTGAGTTAGACGCTGAGCGGGAACCCGGGGGAAGATGGAGGGGTCTGGGGGTTCGGGGGCTGCTGGGGACATCAAGGCAGCCTCGCCCTGAGCCTGCAGGCGCTGCTGGGTGGACTAGGCCCAAGTTGAGGTCTGTCGAGCAGGCGCCATGCACAGCGGGCAGGCGTGGCCTTTGCGCTCTGTCTACTGAGTACCGGGCTGCAGAGGCGACCCTGCCCCCTCATCCAGGGACCTGCCGGGAAGAAGCCCGAAGTCCCCACCCGCCAGTTAGGATTTTAAACTCAGCACATCTGCTCCCCATTGTGCGGGGTGCAAGTGACAGGATCTGCCTTCTAGCTTCACTTAGGCAAGTATAATCTTTAAAGCCCTGGGTTCTTTTTTTTAATATAATAGATTTTATTTTAGAATATTTTTAAATTTACAGAAACCGTGAAAGAGAGTGCAGAACGTTCCCCTGTTCCCTGTCCCCAGAATACCTTGTCGGTAGGATCTCAGAACAGCGAGGTGCCCTCTTCATATCTGAGGAGAGGAGCCTCCCCGTGTGCCTACGGGGGAGTGTGACTCCTCCCAGTCACCCCTCTGCCCGTTCCCTGCCCATTCCCTGCCCCAGAAACCAGGGTGAGGACCCCAGCGAGGTTGCCCTGTCATGTGTGGCGCAGCCAGACTCTGGTCACCACTGCACCCGACCCTGGCGTCCTGTCACCTCCTGAGGGAACTCCTTAAGTGCTCATACATCAAGACTCATTCGTTTTGGTGTAAAATTCTGAGTCTTCTCTCCTCTTTCTCTGTAAATGTTAGGGTCACTTTTAGAACCTAGAAAATAGTCTCTGAAAATAGAGCACCTGTCCCTTATCACATCTTCTTTCTCTTTCCTCAACACGTTATTACTTTCAGCTTCTGATTCTGTGTACATTTATCAGAGAGTGGCTAAATCTTTAGGTTTTTGTTTTCCCTCTTTTTGGTGTTAAGCAGTCATCTTCCGCTGTGGGAGGTAAGTCCCAGGACCCCCAGGGAGCGCCTGAAATTATGGATTATATTGAATCCTCTGTGGACTATGTTCTGCCCATCCAGCCCTATAATACAGTTTAATTTATCAATTAGACACAATGAGAAATTAGCAGTAACTGTTGATAACATGAAATGATATAGCAGAACCCTGAGATTAAGCATAAAGGTGTTCTTTGTCTTTTAAAGCAGTCAAGACAAATAACTAATATTGTTGGAGAGCAGTTGATGACCAGCAGCTGAAATTGGAAAGAAATCTCAGAGGAGGAGGGATACTGTTCCTGTCCTCGTCAATGAGACTGGTTTCTACTGACTTTCAACTCTGGTTACTTCTAACTGGTAGGTAAGAAAACCCTTCTCCACTGTGGGCGGGAACGCAGACTAGTACAACCATTATGGAGATCAGTGTGGAGAGTCCTCAAAAAACTAGGATTAGAGGTTCCATTGGACCCTGCCGTTCCCCTCTGGGGATGTACACAAAAGAATCACAAGATTCCTATCACAGTGGCACACGTGCACCCATGTTTATAGCAGCTCCATGTGTGATAGCTAAATCTTGAAAACAACCCAAATGCCCAACAACTCTAGACTGGATAAAGAAGATGTGGTTTTTTAAAAATAAAATGGAGTATTACTCTGCCATAAAGAGTGATGAGATTGAATCATTTATACTCAAATGACTGTACCTTTAGGACACACTCATAAGTGAAATAAATAGGTCACAGATATGTAAATATTGTATATTTTCTCTGGTATGAGAAACTGAAGTTATAAATGTGTTCTAGAATGCGTGACTGATATTGTGAAACAGTAAATATTCAAAGGGTAATAAGGTTTAGAGGTAAATAATGAAGAAAGGAAAAAAATTGATGGTTAAAGAAAGGAAATAGTGCTTGTGTATATAGGGGAGGGGAGGGAGGGTGGGAAAGGGAAGGGGAAAAATGAGAATTAAGTTGTGTCGTATACTGGTACAAATTCTCAATGTGGAGTGTAATTGTGATGTTTGTGTGTGTGTGTGTGTGTGTATAAAATGTACCAATAAAATATACCAATAAAAAAGAAAGAAATCAATTGATCCTGATAAATGTGACTCAGTCTCCCCAGTGATCCACGGCCTATTGCAATGTCTCTAAATTCTACAAAGCTTCGTTGCTGTCTTAGAAAACTGACAGCTACTTCCTTATGCAACGACCCCGCTGTCCCTGCTAATCGTCCTTGTTTTGAAGTCTCCTTCTCCCCAAATTAATGTGACACCTTTGGCTCTCTTCGGATTAGTGTTCCCAGGGCCTGTCTTCCTCCCTCCCTCCAGTTTTGACCTGTCTTTCCATAAAAGTGGCCTTCTTGGAGACAGCGTGCTGTTAGCTATTTTTAAGCCACTCTGACACTATGCTGTGGAGCTGGTGTATTTATGCCATTCACGTTTAACGTGATTATTTACACACTGGGATTCGTATCTCCCTATCTCCGCGCTTATGGCTTGCATCTGTGTTGCTGTTTGCACCCCCCCTCCATGTTACGCCTTCTCTGGTCCTAACTAAATAGTCTCTAAGAGTCGTCTACTTGCTTCGCCTAGTGTATCAGCACTAATCCTCTGCCAGTTGTCAGTGGGCTCCGGAGAGCTGGCAGCGAAGCGCAGTCCGTTCTGAGTGGCTGTGCCTTTCGAAGTGGCCCTAGTCCTCATCTCGCTGCTGGTGACAGTTCCCTCCACCCCGGACACAGCCGTCTCCCCTTTGACCTCTCTACCTCGTTCTCTGTTTTAACAGCATTGTCTCCCAGGGGAATATTTTTAGATTGGCTTAAATAAAAAGAAATGGAGGAGGCATTTTACCTTCATTTATTCCTTCTCTGATACTTTTGCCTTCTTCGGAGAGATCTGAGTTCCTGGTACATATTTTTCCTGCTTTCTAAGGGGCTTGTTTCAACATCTCTTTCTGTTAGTTCCGCTAACAATGAACTCCCTTGGCTTTTGTCTGTTTGAGAAAGCCTTTATTTCTATTTCACTTTTGAGGGCAAGTTCTGCTGGATATAGAATTTTAGGTTGATGTGGTAGTTTTAGTTTGTTTCTTTCAATACTGAATATCTTGCTCACTCTCTTCCTTTATGGCCTTAACAGTGCATCCAGTAATAATTCTTATCCTTGGCCCTCAAAAAGTAAAAAGATTTTGTATCCATACCTCATTTCAAGAACGTTTTTCTTGCTCTTTAATTTCCTGCAGTTGAGTATGACATGCCAAAGTCAGTACCAGAGTTACCGTGTTCGCCCAGTTTGACCCGTTCTGCATTTCCTAAACCCGTGCTCTGGTGTCTGTGGCTCACTTCGGAAAGTTCGCAGCGGTCATTCCTTCAAATATTCCTTCTCCTGGCCTCTCTCTCCCGCTCCTTGAGCCACTTCCGCGCCGTGACTTTCAGGAACTGTCCCCAGCCCTGGCGTCCTGCTCCGGCTCTCCAGCCTCATCTTTATATCTGATCGCTGAATTCCCTGATAACTCAGGAATCTGTGTCGCCTCCGGCTACGAGCTGCTGTCCTCGCCGCTGACGCTCCCGGTGGCTGTCCAGTGGCCCCTGGACGAGACACACCTGACCGCAGACTTTGAGGTGAAAGCCTCAGGGCGGGGCTCGGCGCCCCCGCGGCTGGAGCTGGCCCACGGGCGAGTGATGCCCCTGACCGCAGGGCCACGGCCTTCTGAGCCCGCTGGCACCTTCCTTCCTGCCTCATGCTGTCTAATGTTTCCTGAGGAACCTCTAAACACGGACCAGCACGCTGTCTCTCTGGGTTGTGACCCACTCGCTACTCGGTGTGTTTTGTTTCTTTTCTGTCCCGAGTTTCAAATCGGGCCTCGCAATCCCCCGAAGGCCGAGCTCCAGCGGCCCGAATGCTGTCACGACGGTGTCGTGTGGCCCCGACGTGTGGGGCGCTCACCGTGTTCTCCTGAGGATGAATCTCAGTCCCGCGGTGGCCGGAGCCCCCGAGACGCAGCGGGCTGAGACGCCCATCTGTGCCCTAGTCTAGCGCCTCACACGGGCCCGCAGTAGAGCCGGGGCGGGGGGCGCTGTCTGAGCCCCTCGGCTGAGGTCCAAGCGGACAGCTCCGTTCCCCCGGGCAGCTTCCGTGGGCCTCGGGGAGCGCTCGCTGTGAGCCCGACTTCGGAGTGTCGCTTGCGGCCTGGTCCTTCAGCAGCAGCGAGCCTCTCCGCGTAGCCTACTGCGCGCCGGGCATCGGCGCCCCTGCGGGGCCCTCCGAGCCGCCACGCTGTCCCGACCCTCGGCCCTGGCCTCTCACTGCTCTGCCGTGGACCCCGGGGCTGCCCTGAGCTTCCAGGGTGACGCGGGATCCGGCACCGTCCGATCCCTTGTTTGCGGGCTGCCCGAGTAGGTGGACTTGGGAAGGTCCACACGGGCGCTCGGGGGACACGACAGCGGCGCGGCTGCGGTGAGCGGGAGGAGGCGCCCGGGAGACGGGAGACGGGACGGCGGGCCTGTGCGGCCGGAGGGGAGGGCGGCACGGCGGGGTCGGCCAAGGACGGGAGCGGGGCGCCGCGTGTCCACACGCACGGGGGGCGGGAGGGTCAGGGAACAGGGACTCGCGACGAGCAGAAGTCACAGTCAGAGACTCAGGGCGGCGGCGGGATGTGCAGTGTTCAAGAACCCCGGGGCGGGCTGCCGTGCGGCCCACGCGGGCCGGGCGGGGAGAGGGCGAGAGCGGGGACCTGCCCGCCCACAGCGACGCCTCACACCACCCGTCACGCGTGGGCCCGGGCAGGCTGTGCGGGAAGCGGCAGGCGAGGTCCCCGCATTCGCCATCCGACAGCCCGGCTGCCTCTCGGGCCCCCGGAGCCCGACCTTAAGTGACTTGAAAAGCCCAGTCAAGGCGCAGTGGGGGCAAACGGAGCCCGGAGGGGTCTGGGCGGCAGGAGGCGGCGCGGGGCCGGGTTAGGTCAACCGCGGTGCCCTGCGTCTGCGTCCCCGCGCCCCACGGGGAGCCTCACGAGCGTTCGCTGCAAACGCGGACGAACACAAAAGTGAGCGTGAGGACAGCCTTCATAAAAAAGTAGAGCCTCACCCTGAACTCACCGAGAATAAGTCAAATTAAGGTTTCCAGGTAAAGGAAGTGAAATTGCCCAGAAAATGAGCTCCCCCAAACCAGGCCCTCGTCCGCCTGGGATGAGGGGGAACACGGTTGTCCCCCCAGAACCTCCTTCACTCACAGGAGAGCTTTGGAGGGTGATGGACTCGTGTGTCCCTGGCTGAATGTTCACTGGAGGTGAGTGGTGGGCTGACGTGGGCGGTGGGCTCTCCCCGTCCCGAGCTCCCTGCCTCCCCCACAGGTCACCCCGGGGCCTCCTCGCCGTGTTCCTCAGTCCGCGCCTCCCGGGAAGAGCAGCGGGCCAGTCAGGCCCCCGTGTAACCGCTTTGGAGTCTGCGTCAAGGGGGCTCTGTGCTTCGGACCATATCACGGTGAGGTGCTCGGGTTAGCCAGCCATCACCTGTGGCTCTCCCCTGACTGTCCGACAGACAGACAGACAGACAGACAGACAGACAGACAGACAGACAGACAGACAAAGGAGGAAGAAGGCGGCACACACTGGTCCTCGCAGCCAGGTGCTGTGGCCTAGAGCTGAGCTGCTGCTCCAGAGACTGTGTGGAGA
The DNA here is from genome assembly GCA_004025085.1 of Thryonomys swinderianus. Classification (NCBI taxonomy): domain Eukaryota; kingdom Metazoa; phylum Chordata; class Mammalia; order Rodentia; family Thryonomyidae; genus Thryonomys; species Thryonomys swinderianus. Next base: position 20,961 of record PVIC010007268.1, on the reverse strand, counting down.
AGGGACCAACGTGCCTCGGGAGGGTTCAGAGAGACCCGAGGGAACCGGGTCCCCCAGGCCACGCCCAGCCGTCAGACCCGGCCCACTGCTCCCGTCGCGAGTGGGCTCGTGCCGGAACTCAAGCTGGGCCAGGAGAAGTGGTCTGTTGCTCCTACAGACCCGACGCTGGGCGGCTCGATCTGGACCGCACCTCTGGCCCCGGGCAGCTCAGGGCGCCGCTGTCTTCTCCAGAGACCCCGATGCTGCAGGGGCCTCAGGGCCTCGGGCACGAGCTGGCGAGGCAGAGAGCCCATCCGGACCGTGGCATGAGCTCGAGCCAGTGCTTTCCTGAGCTTCTCAGCTCCCAGAGGGCTGGCTGCGTGGGACTGCAGCCCGGTTCTTTGGTCATGGAAGGCCTGTGCCTGCTCCCCTTTCCACTGTGGGCACCCTGTCTTCCACAGCAACCTCTGGGGACCTCGCGTGTCATTTCATAAATTCCTAAGGCCATTTCCCTGTAGTAAAATCCCCCTCCAGTTAGAAACATACACAGCCCAGGGTGATTTTTCTTAACGTTTCATAATTAGTAGCTTTTCATGAAATGAGGCTTGAATTACATCAGCAGTATCAATTCTAATATAAAGTACAATATGCTGATTGCTTTTATTCACATTTATTATCCTTCACCTACTGTAACAAAAAAAGAAAAGAAAAGAAAGAAAGAAAAACCAGGAAAAATAACCCCACAGGATTCCACTTTCCTGGGCACGTTCATCTTGCCGTGCCGTCCCCTCGACACAGCGGGGAGACTGAGCAGGTTATACTGACGCACAAGCCACTACGGAGCCACTCGAAGCGCGCAGTGAGCCACGGAGGAGGGACAGCGTCCCCGGGCTCTGGGACCCACGCGCAGCCCCGTGTGCCTCTTGGCATTCCCAGGGCGGCCCTCAGGAGCGGAAGCAGCGTGAGTTTAATGGCTGTTGCCGTTTCAAGCTCTAGAATCGGCTCCCTTCCCCCTCTGGGGAAAAGCGTGTCCTACAAAACTCAGGGCCCTTGCTTAAGCCAAGAGAGCCAAGTGGAGAAGCAGATCGCTGGGTGTGGCGTCGGCCTGCGTCTCTGTCAGGGCCTCAGGCCTGTGTGAGCAGAGCACAGTCAGAGTGCGACCGGCTCTCTGAGGCAGGAGACCCGCCTCCACACACCCAGCTTCACACAGGCCTGGCCTGGGCTGCGACGTGTGTGCAGAAGCACCGTGGACCGGGAGACCCCGGGACTGGGACTCCCGACCCCACGCGGGCCGGGCAGCCCCTCCACCGCAGCCGGCCGCCCGGAGCCTGGGAGGCCACAAGCTCACTCTCCGCGGTGGTTTCAACACAAGCCCACAAGGGTCATTCTTCTTGGAGCCTGCCGGCCAGCCTGGACAGTGCATCGGTCAGCTCCAGCCCCTGCAGGAGTGCCACAGCCTCCATGGCTTAAACAGCTCCCAGGAATTCTCTCCCAGTTTCCGGTCATGAACCTCCAAGATCAAGTCACACCGGGGCTGGTTCTGCTAAGGACACAGTGGCCGTGGCTCGTGGGAGCTGCCTTTTCCCTGTGTCCTGATGTGACCACCGGCCTGTGTGTCTCTCTCTCCCCCTCTCTCCTTTCATCCCTGACCCCCCAATCTACCACTGCCCTCCCAGACCTCATCTTTCCAACAGCCTCGAACTTTCAGAGTCAAACTCCTGCCCTAAGCCCTCTGCCCCAGCACTCCACGCTCTGGCAGCTGGGCTGGAAATTTTCCGGTGCAGCAAAGGGAGGGGAGATCCGTGCAGTCAGGCTGGAGGGCAGCTGGAAACACCAGGGGAACCTGTAGGTGCCTGGGCCTCACGATCCAGCAAAACCCCTCAACCCAAAGCACAGAGACGAGAGCTCCCCGCCCGTGTCACAGAGTAAATCAGAAAAGCACAGGTGTCTCGACTCCGAGGTGCTGGAAACAGCCTGAATGTTCATCGGCTGAGTGTGTGTTCTATTCACACCAAGTCAGGCTACTAAGACTTAAGGTGAGTTCCCTAAGCTGCATGGAAACCTACACGGATAAAAGCCCAAACATAATCCTCAACAGGAGACGGCACCTGCCAAAGAAATGACATCATCTGAATGTAAACTATGACACTGTGTTTAAACAATGAAAATCAACAGCATGCCTTGTTTATTCATCCTCTGAGTGGAAAAATATAAGCTTGAGACACGGGAACTAACTCCAGGAAGAAAAGATGAGACTGCTTGAGCGAGATCAAAAGAGATGTCATGGAACCGAACCTCAGTGTCAGGTTTTCTTGTTAAAACACTTGGGAAGAAACAGGAAAATGTTACCCAGCGGGGTGGGTGTGAGCCACCGTCTTCCCCTCCCGTGCCGGAAGTGTGTCTCTGCATGTTTAATTTATTGTTACAGTCCCTCTTTGCCGTCCATCACGAGTCCTTCCTTGTGCAGAGCTGGCGTGCGTACACAACACCCCTCAATCCCTTTTTCATCTTTTACGCTTCGCTTCTCTCCTCCTCTCGAGACCCTTCCCCTGTGAGAAAGATCTATATGTACCTCCTTGTTAACTAGCTTTCCTTCTGCTGTTTATTTATGCTTTAGATTTCTCCTAGAAGAGAAACCATGTGCTATTTAACGTTATGCATCTGATTTATTTCACTTAGTTTTATGGTCTCAAAACTCTTTTCCTACAAATGGCTTAAGTTGATCTTGCCTTATCGCAGAAAGTGCCCAATGGACGCCATACTACATTTTCTCCACCCACTCATCTGTTGAAGGGCACATACGTGCTCCACATTTTTAACTATTATGAATCATGTTGGCATAAACACAGGGATGGATGGGTTACTGTGGAATGAAGTATTTAACCCTTTGGGAAGATACTTAGGAGAATAGCTGGGTCTAGTAGAATTTCTAGTTTTAGTTTTTGAGGAATCATCACACAGATTTCCATAGAGGTTGTACCGGATTATACTCCCTCCAACAGTATAGAAAGGTTCCTTTTGCCCCACAGTATTCATTGTTAGTATGAAGAAAGCCAGGACCAGAGATTTAGCTCAGTAGTTCTGACACCTGCATAGCAAGAGCAAGGTCCTGAGTTCAATCCCTGGTAACCACATATAACATTACCGGGCGTGGTGACTCACACCCACCAGCAATCAGTACCACACGCCGCAATGCCTGTAATTCCAGCATTTGGGAGGCAGAGGCAGGAGGACTGCTGAGTTCGAGGCTAGCCTGGGCTACTGGGTGCTTGTTGGCTATATGGCAGGAAGCCTAATCGGGACAGGTTTCCAGTTGAGGGAAGAAATTTTTCTCCAGAGGCCAGAACTGAGACCAGTAGGTTCTTCCGTCCTTCTGCACGGACATGTCTCAGACCGCCTCGCCTGGCTTTGCACTCCCAGCACCTCTGTGATTCTGGCCTCTTCATCTTTCCTGGGTGCCTGAACATATCTTTTGATTCAACAGTTCTTTTGACTTCACAAGAAAACTATTCTGTGGTGTTTGTTTGTGTTTTGTGATGCTGGGAACTAAACCTGTGGCCTTTGCACTGAGATACACCCCCAGCTCTGTTTTATTATTTTTATTTTTACTTTGACGCAGGGTTTCACTAAGCCATTAAATTGCCCAGGCTGGGCTTGAACTTTTTCAGTCTCCCAGAGTGGTAGGATCACAGGACTGGGCTACCGTTCCCCAGCTGCTGTGTGTATTTTTAAAATTTTATTTCTAGTTTAATACATTAGAGTTGATTCATGCTATTTAATGGTCTCACATATAATCACTATTTTACAAATGTTTTGTAGTGGCTTGAAAAGATAAATTAATAATTTTGGATGATACGATGTAGGACAGAAATGTGTAAATGCAACATTGTTAGTTAGACTATTCAAATTCATTAGATCCTTAATTTATACATTGTCTCTTCTATCAAAGCCTATGAGACACATAATCTCCTGCAAATGGGTTTCTACTCACTTATATGTATATTTGTGAAAGTGTTTTATTAGTTGATTTTGATGCCGGTATTGAGCATAAAATGCTCAGGACTGATATGCTTTCACTAAGCAACATCCCCTTTATCACCCGATGTCCCTTTTATCCACTCCACGCCTGATGCCTTGAATTGGACTTTGAATTAGCAGGGACTTCCGTCCTCCCGTGTCCCTGGCGCTTCTATATGGCACTTCCAGCAGGGGGCAGTGTTTGCATCAGGGAACCGGAGACCCCCCCCCCCCCATCCTCTCTCCTGTCTGGCAAGGTTGTCGTACAAGGCCATGGACTTAGAGTCCACTGTTGGTGAGCTTGGCAGTGAACACCGCACACCGCTTTCTAAAAACGACAAGAGTGACGAGAAGACACCCATCCAGCAGGTACTGAGGAGTAGTTCACAAAATATCCCATGCACATGGCGCCGTCAGCACATGCTGAGTTTGCGGGAGAGCTGGGGGAGAAATTCTAACCGCAGACACTGCCGCAGGTGTGCCAGGCTCCGTTCCATGCCGGGCACAGGTTTACTTCCACATAAGTATCAGCAAACTACCTTTTTCTTCTGTGTGTGCTTCCTCCAAATGATTTCTATGCTTTACACTAATCTATCAATCTCTGTCATTTCATAGAAACCTTAGCTCACTCTTGTTTATTGTTGTAAAGTTGTGGTTTTATTTTCTGTCCTTCAAAGACAAAGAGCACACTAGGAAGAGTGTTAGCCACAGCTGTGGCGAGGTCTTAGGGCCTCCGCCCTTTGGGGAAGACACGGTTACCATAAAGGAGACAAGTCCCTTGAGCCTCTAAATCACACAACTGCTGAGCCTCCGAGAAACACTCAGCCACACAAGCCATTTTCAAATGAAAACAGGAACGGTGACAGAATGCGCCCAGAATGTCCCCAGCCCCTCTCTGGGCCTGGCCCTGATCCTGACACCCGGACTTCCCTTGTCCAGCCGCACAGGACCCAGCATCCTGTCCAGTGGCCCCGCGCAAGCTCCCGGGCTCACGGCTTTCTTCCTTGGCCGAGAAGGATGGGGCTGCAGACGGGAGAGGACTGGAGTGGCCCCGGGCCAGCTCCCAGGACGGACTCGGAATCTCCCAGGTGTCCCGGAAAGACGCGGAACATCAGACCCCGCCTCGGAGCGGCTCTGAAGGCCCGTCCGTGAGCATCGGAAGTTAGAACCCGGCACACGGAGCAGATTCCCAGCTGGACTCTTTGGATGGGAAGTGACGGCGTATTTTTTTGTCCTTTTGTTTCAGGTCCCCAAAATGTCAGGGCCGGGCCTTCAATGAGCTCCCTGCCGACAGGAGCGCAGGCATCTGAGCACTGCTCGTGACACCTTCCAAGATGAAAAGACAGACAAATTAAAGATCTTTTCCTACATCTTTCTGATAACTACTTTCCAAACTGTCTGCAAGAATACACTGCTTTCACACTCCATGTTTCAGCAAGTGGGTTCTATTGAAACGAAAATCGAGAGCACATTCAAAATCCTTTTGTTCATCCAGAAACTTCAAGTAAAAATTGAAACTCTTAAATTATGCTTCCCGGTGGCGGTCTCTCACGGTTAGCGTCTTGAGCTGAGGTTTTTCTGAGAGGTGAAATACGAAATTCAAAATACATCTGTCAGAGTGTGGCTGTTTACCAAATCCATTTAGAGAAAGACGTTGTTTTCATGTGTCACCGGGGCCTGCTGGAGGGTAGGCGGGCGCGGCTGGGTCAGGTGCGGCGCGGCTCCACGGCCACTGTCTCCTGCTGCCACGGACGCTGCCTCGACAGAAGAGTGCAAGGCGGAGGGGACACGGGCTGCTGGACACGGGTGGCCCTCGGACAGCGCCAGGCTGAGGCACTCCAGTTCTGCGATTTATCCACTCCGGGGTGTTGCTGTCTCTGAGGAAACTGCAATTTTTTTCCCCCAAACACAATTTGATATTTGAATTTATGTTTTTACACTGAGCACTTAGATTGCCAAGAAACAAAGAATATATTTTGCATCTTAAAAATATGTCCCTTATGTCCCTGAAAACGAAATGGTTCATCGGGCGTGGAGCCAGGGGAGCTTCACAGTTTGCCTCAGTTTATCTTCGCTCCGTGGCATTCGGGGCCCGGGCTGCTTCAACCAGTTGCCGGATTGATCAGGTGTGATTCCGTGTGAGTCGCCACGCAGCCCCGGGAAACTGTGCGGCAGCCGTGTTCCGGATGACACCGCACTTCTCTTCATCTTCTCTCAGACTTTCTTGCCCCAAGAAAAAGTTTCATCGCCTCTCCAAGGAGCTTAATAGCTGTGAATTACAAACCCGACAGCTCTGTCCCCCAGCGTTCACTCCAGAGCCGGGCTGCTTGTTTTCCTTTTGTAAATTCAATGCCAAGTGTTCACAGTGTTTACTGTAGTGACTAAAGGCTTCTGATGCCTGCGTTTCCGTCTTAGAAATGCTCGGAATGAGGGAGATTTTCCCAGGAGTTCATTTGTCCCGCAAGATGTACCTCAGGGCCCCGAGATAAACAGCTCAGAACAATTATCCCCTTCCTTTCACCTCTACTGTCCAAAGTAGCATTGGACCTGCAGCTCTGAGAGGCTTCTCATCATTGCTAGAGCAGGGTAACAGGAAGCACTAAAAAGTATATTTCACAGGGCACACACCCTGGGTTGGCTAGCTTTCAGGTAGACTTTGGCTCACGGTTTCCCAGGGTTCAGTCATGGCCTCTTGATCCCATTGCTCTGGGTCTGTGAGCCTTGAAGTACAGCAGCACAGGGCCACAGAGCTGAGGAGGCTGGGAAACAAAGATAGATGAAGACAGTAGGGTCATGCAATCCCCTTTGAGGGCCCCCCTGACCTGAGACTTCCCACAGCTGATTCCCAGCTCCTGGGGGCTGCTGTGTGAATAAGGAGACCGTGTAGGAACTGGGCGTCCTCGGGGAAGTGAGAGGAGCGTCACAGCCATGTTGGGATCCTCAGGTCACCTGGACTGATGAGGTGTGACTTCCAGCCAGGCACACGTCCCCACATTCACCGGGTGGGCTTTCTGCAGCATCAGAGAATCGGTGTTAACAGCAACACCTTCCTAAAGAGTTTCCTGCAGACTGCAGTCATCACAGAAATCTATTAACAGTTAGGTGATCACAGCCCACAGTTTGTGCCAACGCCAGGAGCCTGGAAAGGGAGGACGGTCATTCACAGGATAGGACACAGCCTCCCCTGCTGTGTCCACTGCTGATATGAGCAGGTGTTTCCCCCAGTCTGCTAGCGGCTCGCCTCCCTCCTCCACTGGCACCTGGGGACAGTAAACAGTTCAAGGCCAAGTTGATGAGCACAGACTTGGCCTTGGGGTGCTCAGCAGGACAATGGCAGGGATGAAAACCCTTGAACCAGGAGAAGGGGCAGTGCCCTCCAGAGTCTGCTGAAGTTGGAGAACTGTGAGCTGCAGCCAGGAGGACCCCTCCACTGGACAGGCAAGCATGACCCCAAGCAGATGGACACCTCTGACCGTGACAATGCCCATGGGAACAGGAATGGGGTTTCCCAGCCTCCTGGACTGAGCACCTCCAGGGGCTTCGGTGGCATCTCTCAAGGTGGGGCCCTTCCATCAAGGGAATAAACACAACATCCAGGAAGCACCCAGCAAGCCCATGAAGACAGAGAGGAGAGCCAGGGATGGACACCAAGCAGCCAGACAGACCTACTGAGCTGTGTGTGCAGGCAGGAGCCGGTCCGCACCAGCCCATGTCATTCTCCAGCAACATGAGGGAGGCGTGGCATTGTCCAGCCTTTGTGGCAAGCAGTGGAAGGATCAGAGCTCTTCTGGGGGCACTGCCTAGAGTGCTCAGCTTGCCCAGAGTCCGCTGCAGGCTGGGCATTCTTCCAGCAAGGCCTATTCTGTTCATCCTCCCCTGAGAAGGAATCTCCACAGATACGTCAGTTGAAGGAACCTTCCTGAGATCAGGAGCGGGCTCCTCCCCGGCTGACCCTGCTGAGCACCCGTTCCTCCCACCTCGCTTGGCTTCCAGGCTACTGCAGGCTGCCGGCACCTCTGAGTCCATCCAGGGCCACGTGCAAGTATTTCCCACAGTGACAACACTTTGAAGACCAAGGCGTGAGGACACTCTGGGCTGGCAGCTCGGGAGGAAAAAAGTAAGAATCTCATTTAAGAAGGACAAGGGGCTTGGGCCAGTTTTCCACATCAAACAGAGAGGAAGGACAAGAGCACTGTGTGGAGGGACTTCGGGTCTGTTCCAGGCCTGATCCAGGGCCTCAATCTGTGGTTGGTTCCATCCACAGCACAGCAAGTCCCTGACCCCGATCGTCAGACACTCGTTGGGCTGTTTTACCAGGTTTTATTTTGGTAAAGAATGAAGGTCTTGTGAGCTCAATGGAATTAAGCTTTTTTATTTTAACTGTAGTGTTTCTTGGAGCTTATGAAACGCCCTGTGCATGGCTATGTCAACAAAATGGGAGCACACACTGTGATGTTCAAACGTGCGAGGGTGCTGCCACGTCAGGAGTCTCCTTAGTAGACACCTCAGGCTGTGTCCAACAAAGTCTCACATCTCCGTGAGGCGATACGGTACATAGGCCAGACACCTGGGTTGAAACCCCTTCTCCCCACACTGCTGGATACGTGGCTTGAACTCTGAACCTCTGATTCCTTCTAAAAAAAAAAAAAAAAAAAAGGACACATGTCTGTGTGGCAAAGTTGAAGACAGTCCATGGTGTGAGCTCAGCACACAGTCGGTCCTAAGTGGATGGGCCTCAGTGGAAGACAGGATGGCCCAGACCTCCGCGGTTGCAGGCCCACCTGAGCCTCACTTCCTGAACCGAAACGCCAATTCCTGGCCCGCATGTGTTGTTTGAACTCAGAGGACAGGAATACGGAGAGAGCCTTACCCGACAGAGCCGGGAGTCCGTTCAACGTGTTGTCTCTTTTGTGAATTCTTCAACTGGACCCACAGCTGCCTGGGTCTCTGTAACTGTCGTGAGGAAGTCGGGCTCCTTGTCATTGTGGTGGGGACCAGTTCTCCCCCAGCAGGTAACGTGAGAGGAGCAGGAACATTTCCATGCAGCTTCAGAGGATTTTGCTGTAAGAAATAAATCTTCAGAAGTGAGAATTATAATTGAACCGACCGAGTTCAGGATAGCCAAGTATAATTTTAGCAACAAAAGTACATGGTTCCAGAAACAGAAGCTCAGAACAGTCAAATTAAGCTGCAGTGAGATAATTGGATGGAAGGCAGAGCTTTGAGTGTTCAGGGGGAAAAGAAAATCTTCCCACAAGAGAGAAAGACGCCTTCTATTGTAGTGACGAAGAAAGGCACCCAAAAGCCACATTCCCAAAGTTTGAGGCACCCAGAATTTCTGTCTGAAGTCGCAAGTTTCAGGACCTGCCAAAAATCAGCCAAGAGAACGGCTTCTCCATGTCCACTGACCCTCCTCACCTGCACCCTATTCTCAGTTCAGAGCTGGCCCGAAGGGCGGGACCACGGCTGTCCCCATTGAGCACGGTCCTCTGTCCTCCCAGTGATCTTCATCCCACCGGGGGGACCCCCCGGACCCACAGCTGCGCCCTGGCCCGCCTTTGCCGCTCCATCCCCACCGGGGAATCGGCCACACAGAAAACTTTCAGAATCTCTAATCGAGGGACATTGCTCTGAGGCATTATTTAATCTCAGCTTTGTGCCCCGGATCGTGTCACAGACACCCTGCCACGCCTCCCCTAGCTCTGTGGGTCCCGTTTCATACAAGCAGAGCTGAGGGAAAACATTTGCCCGCAGCAGTCTCTGAGTTCATCCCATAACGTAGCCATTACTTTCTAAATCCACTGTTTTATAAAAGTGAGTCCGTGAGAAAACACATCTACTGTCTGCTGCGTCCCTTGGGAGGAAGCCGGTATTCTAAATCCGCAGACACCGGTCACCCCTTGCCCCTTGGAGTGGGGTTAACCAAGGAAAATTCAGGCCACGGGGCATGTTAATCCGGAGATTTCCCACAAGTTATCCGAGATCGGGTGTTTCTGGAAACCAGATTCTGCAATCAAAGAGTGGGTGGGCCTGCCCGCCCCAGAGGCTCCAGAGACCCTGCTCGGGGGTGTCTCCTGGTCCCCGGTGCCGCACCCCTGGCTCTCAGCGGTGCTTAGACGCGGCACCCTGCCCCCTCCACCTGCCTGCGAGCCTCTTCTGTCCCTTACAAGAACACGCAGCCTTGGGCTCAGGCCCCTCGGCTAGCCGGTCGAGGTGACCTCCTGAGATCTACAAGGGACACTCCCACATAAGACCATCACCAGGGGTCCGCGGGGAGACGTACTTTGGGGACCACAATCCACCCCACTGCACGTGGCTGTGTGAGCTGATCCTGGACCACGGCTTAGCGGGACAGAGCCAGCACGGGGCTGGTCTATCTCAGCGCACAGACTCAGCCTTTCCGTTGACATGGTCGCTCTCGGTTGCTGGAATATCCGAATCACTGTATTTTACAAAGAAATGGGGGGGGGCAGGTGGAGCGCAGCCCAGCGACTGCTCCTCCTGGTCTGTGATTTGTCTTCACGTCTCTGCACCCCGAGCGAGGGCATCGCGCACTCTGGCGCGGCTTTTGGAAAGCTCCCGAGGACGCTCTCTCGACTGGACCGAAGGAGCCTCCCTGGAGGAAACGTTTCCGGCCCAGATGTCAAGCCCAGGTTCGCTCTTTCCCATCACGGTGGTGTTTTCTGCCCGCAGACGGGAAGGCTGTGTGGCGGGATGAGTCTGGCCTGCTCGCCGAGAAGCCTGGGACTCAGGGTGAGCCGCAGTCGGTTCTGGTCCGGGGCCAATGACCTAATATCTTTTTTCTCATCTTTGCATGGTTTGACTTCCAGTTCTGGTAATAGTTCTCAGATCCAAACACATTCATTATTTTATTTATTATACATTCCCTTCTTCCTTTTCAAGCTTTTTGTGAAATGAAGTAAAGATTAGCTCATTAACACAGTGGCTGGAGGGATATTTGCATGGTTGGATAGATGGATGGTGGATGCGTGGACAGAGGCGTGGACAGATGATAGCGCACAGGATGTAGGGGGATGGGGAGATGGGCGGTGGGTGGGGTGCACGGGTGGAGAAGGGGTGGTGGATGTGTGGACGGACAGTGGATAGATGAGTGGACGGGTGGGGTGGGAGGATGGATTAGAGAGAGGTGGGGGATGGACGAAAGGAAGGTAGGACCAGAGTAGAATACTGGATGGATATTTTAATAAATGATGGATTTGTAGGATTAGGACAGTTTAACCCTGTATGGACAGCTGATTTAATTTTTACAAATATAAATACAATATTAAGAATAGAACCACAGGCCTGAGACTTAGCTCAGTGGTTCCGGTGCCTGCCTCACAAGCACAAGGTCCTGAGTTCGATCCTAGTAACCACATACAATGCTGGGTGTGGAGACTCACACCCGCCAGCCATCAATACCACACACCACAGTGCCGGGCATGGTGGCTCACGCCTGTCATCCCAGCACTCGGGAGGCAGAGACAGGAGGATTGCTGAGTTCAAGGCTTGCCTGGGCTACATAGTGAGCTCAGGACCAGCCTGAACTACAAAGCGAGACCCTGTCTCAAAAAAAAAAAAAAAAAGAAAAAAAGAACCACAACCATCTCTCAAGATTTATCAGAACAGAATTTGTAAACTACTCTGATTCCTCAGTTACTTTTTAAATAACTCAGATAAGTAATTTTATTTTCAGTTTGATTTCGCTGGAACTAATTTTGTGTGTGTGAACTTGTTGGGCAAAACTTTTATAAATGTTTGATTCAATAATTTGCACAAGTTTGCCAGGTTTTATCAACTATACCAATCATCAACACTGTGAGTTTTCTCTTTAAGTACATAAACTTCTTATACAGTTCAAATTTTTCCTAGTTAAATTTTCCATATTTAAATTTTGTGAAAATGATAATAATACATTTTCCTGTGTGAAGTTTTTTTTCCTCTGCCACATTTATTTTGTGTTATTTCTCCCAGCAATGTTCATTATGAAATAAATAAAACGGATAGTCCATATGTCTCTCTGATTTCCAAAGAAAATTGTGAGAAACTCCTCTCAGATGATCCAAAGTTGCTCTTTGGTTCAGGATCTATTTACATTCTTGGCAGTGGGGACAGTCATGTTTGGTTTTAGGACTTGAGGGTTGTTTGAGGTTTTTGTTTTTGGTTTTTGAAGACTAAAATCAGCAAGCAGAGGAGTAGACGCAGAAGTTAAAGGCGCAGAGTGACACAGGTCACAGCGTCACGGCGCCTCCCCGGGCCCAGCCAGTCCACCCTCGCTGACTTCAGAGAACGAGGAGGTGCTTGCCCCAGAGACGGCCCGCGTCAACCCCCTCCCTGGGCGGGCTGTGTGGTCTTGGTGGTGACACTTCCGCTCCGCCGCTGTAGCTTTAAGTAGCTACAGACGGACTGTGTGCCAGCAAAACTTTATTTAAAAACACAAGCCGAGGGCCAGGCTCAGGCAGGCCCTGACCTCGGATCCCCTGCGCTAACCCACGGAGCGCGTGACGTGCATGGATGTCCCCATCACTGTGGACAGGCACCATAGCATGGGCAGATTACACGCGTGCATGAGTGCACAAGCACACATCTCCAGGAAACAAGACACGGAAACGAGACTGCTGGAAGCACGGCTTGCTCGAGCGAACACAGCTGTCCTCTACCCCTTACTGTCAGGGCCTCTGATTATTAATGGCACCAGGACAGTCTTGGCCGCAGGGAGGTAGGCCTGGGGCCAGCACCAGGCCCGGCGAAGTGCTGGTGCACTCCAGTTGGAGTGGATAATAGAGCAAATGAAAAGAATGAAAATTTATCTTCCTCTGGTTTCCAGACCTGTCCGGGATTGAAGGCGCTGATTCATGGTGTGGCCATTCCGTGGTGGAGTTCCTAAATATTTTGTAGCCAGCTTTGACTTGGAAATGCAGCTCGTGAAATATCTTCACTTGACCAAGAGGCCCCAAGTGACGTTAAAATAATGATTATCACATATTTTGCATCTCGTTGAAAAGTGTATTGGAGTAATATCACTCACATCAGTCTCACCGTGAAAGTGATTTAAGAGTGAGGCTGCGACTTGGGATGGGTTGCGGGGGGCGCCGTCTTCCCCATAAAAGGCCCGCGTGGAAGGAGCGCTTCACTTTTACTGCACCGCTCCTCTGTCTGGAGGGAGCCTTATTTCTGCTCTATACACTTTCAGAAACTCTGCTGTTGGGTAAATTTATGAGCCGGAGAGCAGGGCGGCCCTCGAGCTTCCCTCCTCAGCAGGACTGGGGAGCCCACCCAGCACTGCACTTTGCGGAAATTGCTTCCGCGGGGACCTGCAGGCAGCGCCCGGGCTCGGGACTCGGCGCTGCCACGTGCCCTGCGGCGGCGTGAATCCTGCTCTGAGGCCTCTCGGGAGGGGCTGAGACGAGGCCTCCTGAAGAGCGTGGGAGGTTTTCTGCCGCTGTCAACACAACAGCCACACGGACCGTGGCTGTAAGGAAAGCAGGGTGGGGCTGGGAGCCTGCGGGGCCCCCGTGGCTTATGGCCAAGGCTCAGCCGCCAGCCTGTAGCTAGGTCCCTCGCCTGCCCTGGCCCAGCCCCCTGCGTCTTCTCTCTGCTCCTGCCTGCGGCCGTGACATCTGCTCCTGTGTGACCTCGAGCAGAGGCCCCAACCAGCGGGCCGCCAGACCACGGACTTCAGCCCCCAGAGCCATGATCCGAAAGAGACCTCTGTCTCCCTCATGAGCGGCCAGTGCTGAGCGCTTCGCCGCTGGGAAGAAAGCTGATAAACACAGAGGGATCCTGGGCTCCCAGTGGGCAAGGTTGGCACAGCCGAGGTCAGAGCCACATCTGGTGAGTCTTCTCGCAGAGTCAGGAGTGGACGCGGGCCCTTGAGCGGTCTCTCTGGACCAAGGAAACTCCTGATGGCCTCATCTGTCAACCCCCGAAGGCCCAGCTCCGAACGCCGCAGCCAGAGCGGTGCCGTTTTGACGTGAATTTTGTAGGGACGCGAAACCGTAGTCTACACAGATGGACAGACTGTTGTTATGGCTTAGATCTAGACGGTCCCTCAAACCTCCCACCATCACAGGCAGGGCGCATGGAATTATGGGGCAGCATGACTGATTGGCTGGTAGGTGGCCCTGGTGGGAAAAGAGAGTCACCAGCTTATGAGCTGGGAGGGTTTCTCTCTCTCTTCGGCTCCTCCCTTTACTCTCTTTATAGGCCGCCACGTTGTGAGCAGCTTTCCTCTGCCAGACCCTTCCCCAGGCTACCTGTGCCTGGCAGCGGCCGACCACACAAGGAGCGAAACTTCCAAAATGGGAATGAGAATAAACTTCTCCTTCTTCAGGCTGTGGGTGTCAGTTGTTCAGTCCCTGCCAGAGGAACATCATTAAGATGGTTGTGTGGACGGACAGATGATGCATGCTAGGAACGCACGGGAGGCAGGGCAGGGTGTGGCATGGGGTCACAAGTGCGCTGGTAGATAGGGGTGACTGAGGCACCCCACGAAGGTGAGGACTAAACCGAAATCAACGGGAGCACACAGGGCCACCGGGCAGAACAAGAGGAGAGGCCTGGGGAGGGCGGGCAAGGCGGGTTGGACGAGGCAGCAGGGAGGAAGACGGGGAGGTGCTGGGTCTGCAGGGCATCGCAGGGCCCCGACCGTCAGAGAAGAGCTGGGCTGTGTGCGGCCTTGGGGCCACGGACACGGCCCCGCTCCTCCTGGCGCAGGCCGCACTGCCCTCGGCGCTCGTGAGACCCTGGCCGAGCCGAGCTCCTGGAGGCTTCCTCACCCCGCTGAGGGCCCGGGCCCAGCCCTCAGCTCCCAGGGACGCCTCACCGGGACGTGGAGCCGGAAGCACGTGCAGGCGTGCTGGGTCAGGACGCCACTGGCCACGCGCGCAGAGGCGAAAAGTCGGTCCTCCCTGGGCAAGGCTCTCGCCCGCTTAGTCCCCATCTGCCAGGACGGAACCCACACAAGGGGCACTGGGGCCTCGGGCTCACAGCCCAGCGGGCCCTCAGGTGGCTCCTGGAACGCAGGCCGGTGCCCCGGGGCCGTCCCTCCACCCTCCCGGACGGAAGTGGGGCCTGGACGGCCTTACAGAAGAGCCTGCTCCGGCCACCATAGCCCCGAGAAGGGGATGGTCAGTTGGCAAAAGCCCAGAAAGGCAGACCGTAGGATCAGGCCCGAATCTGTCATGCGGGGTAATGAGTTGGATTTATAGAAAGGAAACAATATGATTCTGCGTAATGGCTGTTGACAGAGATTCAGGCTGTTTGTTCTACGATATTAAATTGACAAACAGGGCGGCTTTCCCAGCCGCCCCCGGTTTGCGGTGACTGTCAAAGGTGTGCGCGTCCGGGCCGCAGAGATCTCCACAAAATGAGGCCGCGCGGCCCGGGAGGGGCCTTGGGCTCGGTGGTCTGCGGCGCCAGTGTCTCTCCAGAAACCGCTCCACAGAGGGGCTCATTCAGCAAGAAGTGGGGTGGAAAGACTTCTCCCATTGTTTCCAGAGAGAACAGGCCGCATGTTTTAAAATTTAATTAAGGCCTCGGATCAGGTTTGCATAATTAAATCGGTGCCATGAATGCGTGGAGTGATCTATGCGTCCGTTCACACCCGGCCGGGCGGGGCGGGAGCTCGCTCCGCCCTGTGCACCTGCCCGGCCCAGGCGGGACGCGGACCTGAGCCCGCTGCTGCCGTCGGGTTCGGGCCTCGGCCGCGGGGGAATGTGCGCCGGGAGCACAGGGAGCCGGGACGCGGGGCTGGTGTCCCCGGCCCTCTGCGTGTCTCCGCCGCCAGGGCCCGTCTGTGGTCCGTGCTGCCGGGGGACCTGGGGACAGGGACCCCTGTCCCCCCAGGAGGGGCTGTGTATGGGGAGCTCTGGCCGAGCACGGGGCCGGCGCCCGACTGCTGTGGGTGAGAAAGGGGTGGCACCCAGGTTTGCCAAAGAGCACGTGCCGCACAGGTGGAGAGGGAAGGTGGAAACAGGCAGGGTGGGAGGAAGCCAGGCAGGGGAGGGGCCGGAGAGGGGGCCGGTGCGACCGGCCAGCCCCTGTCCCCACGGGGTCGGGATCCCACAGAGGGACGCGGCCAGAGAAGCGCCCACATCCCCGCTACTGCCACTGAGGCCGCCTGACTGGACAGGGTCGCTGGACAAGTGGTCAGAAGGGTCCACAGCTGTCCAGGCTGTGTGGCCTCTGCACTTGTCTGCCTTCTAGAAGGCCCCACCCCCACTTCAAGGTAAACTGAGGCCTGGCTTGAAAGTGTGGGAAAGCCCATGTGTGCAAGTCACCTTTTAAGAATACACAGGAAAAGTGTGCTCCTTACACACTATGGAGCACTACTCTGTCCGTAAAAAGGAGTCATTTGTAGAAAAATGGGTGCAATCTGAGGCCATAATGTTAAGTGAAATAAAACAGACACACAAGCTTAAGCATCACATGGTTTCTCTGATACAAGAAACCCAAAGTTTAAAAAGTTAAAGAGCAGGGCCGGAGATTTGGCTCAGTGGTTCCGGCGCCTGCCTCGCAAGCGCAAGGTCCTGAGTTCGATCCCGGTAACCACATACAATGCTGGGCGTGGAGACTCACACCCACCAGCCATCAATACCACACACCACAGTGCAGGGCATGGTGGCTCACACCTGTCATCCCAGCACTCGGGAGGCAGAGGCAGGAGGATTGCTGAGTTCAAAGCTTGCCTGGGCTACATAGTGCGCTCAGGGCCAGCCTGAACTACAAAGCAAGACCCTGTCTCAAAAAAAAAAAAAAAAGTTAAAGAGCAGAATAAAAGATAGATGACAGGAAACAGGGAGGTGGAGCTTTTGCAAACACCAGGAGGACTGAGAGGTGCAGAGAGAAGGAGGGAATCAAAAGAGTGAAGTCGGGTCGTGTGTCCTCTCTGCGCAGAGGCATCTTTTATATAAACACGTACTTGCGAAAAGCAGCATATTGACAATGCAAAGCTTAAGGAACTTAAGGGTCCTGAGGGGAGATCCAGTGCCTATCGCCGCGGGAGGCACAGTATCCCCCCCGGGTCCCGGACATGGACTCCACCTGCCTTGCCTGTGGGGAGGGGCTCAGCCAGCGCCTGGGAAGGGAGCCACCCCGCCGGAGACGCTCTCTCCAGCGCTCGTGCCGGGACTGTGCCCAGGCCGGCGGCCTAGGCACACGGACGCACGGGCTTCCACACATGGCTGACAGCCTGGGCCTGGGCCTACGCCCACGGGGGCCCGGTCCATTCCACACACGATCCACTTACACAGAGGCGCCCAGCGTCCCCAGGAGCCTGGGCGAGAGCCGCCACCCACAGTGCGGAGGCGAGGAGGCGGGCGGCAGGGCGGCGCACAGCCCAGGGTGGACCCCGGGGCCACAGAGCCGGAGCGTGGGCTGCCGCCCAGGGGCCGGGCCCAGGAAGGCCCCCCATCCCTGAGCACGCTCCATCGCAGGGTGATTTATAGTTGTATTATTCATAAATCTGTTCACAGATGTAAACAGGGTGATTGTGCTGCATACGATATTAATAACTTAATGAGTCTGTGCTATTTGTTTATGTAATGGATGATAGGATCCCTGCAGGGGCCAGATATAACATTACATCTGGTAACTCAGTGACTGCTATTAAACGCACACATGGACAGTATGGTGTCTGAGAAACAGGAGTCGCCAGCACGGGGCTCCTCTCTGGCTCCAGGAACAGCCACCCTGGACAGACGGCAGCCGCAGAGACCCTTCTCCTCCGTGTCCCCCGCATCCCCAGCCCTGTGTCCTCGGCCTGAGGTGACCCTGCCCGTGTCCCGCCCTAGCAGCACTGCTCTGAGCTTCTCCTTGCAGCCAGCAGCCTCTCTGGTGCCCACACCTTCCCGCTCGTGCTCCTCACACTCACACACACACCTCAAAGCAGGCACCGTCCTGGGGTCCCTGTCCTCGGCTGTGATGGGCAGAATTGCGTCTCCCGAACTCACTGGGGGCCCTGGGCTCCAGACCTTCCAGCGTGAGTATGTTTGGAGTGGACCCCAGGAGCAGGAATCCGAGGGGAGGCCCCGATCCAAGGAGCCTGAGGAGGAAGGTGTCCTAAGAGACCACGGAGGGGGGCTGCTGGCTGCACAGGGCGGCGATGCCACCCCTGCAGTGAGGCTCCTGCCCTGGGCCCAGAGGGGCCAGCTCTGCCCACGCCGGCTCTCAGGCTTCTGGCTCCCGCAGCCAGGAGGCAACTGACGGGCTGACCAGCCAAGTGATTGTGATTTTTTTGGGGGGAGGGACAGGGTCTCACTTTGTAGTTCGGGCTGGCCCTGAGCTCACTATGTAGCCCAGGCAAGCCTGGAACTCAGCAATCCTCCTGCCTCTGCCTCCCGAGTGCTGGGATGACAGGCGTGAGCCACCATGCCCGGCACTGTGGTATGTGGTATTGATGGCTGGTGGGCGTGAGTCTCCACGCCCAGCATTGTATGTGGTTACCGGGATCAAACTCAGGACCTTGCGCTTGCGAGGCAGGCGCCAGAACCACTGAGCTAAATCTCCGGCCCAGCAGCCAAGTGATTTTTAACTGATACATACGCACCAGTCCCGTACACGTTCCTGCGGGGCTGTGCGCTGGTTCTGGTGCCACCCGTTGAGATCGGGAAGCCCGGGCCCCCGCAGCCTGGTCCTGGCCCTGCCCCGGAGCACAGGCAGCAGCCCGCTGGCACGAAAGGGCCGGGGTGACAGCTGCGTGCAGAGTCCTCCAGGATGAGCAAGAACTGAGAATCGTTAGCCCTGAAGGTCTGAGCCCCGCGGCGCGGTAGCCCCACGCACCCCACCATCCTTGGGGAGCAGGTCGGCTGCTTGAGGCCCAGACCCCCAGGCCTTCTGCGTGCTGCAGGGTCTCCGAGGACCACACCTCCACCCCTGCCGCCCACCGTCCTGCTGCTCTGGGACCCCGCACGCCCTCCTCGCCCCGTGTGCCTGAGGATCAGCCCTCGTCCCCGCGACCGCATTCACCCCAAGTGAGGAAAAGAAAGAAAAGAAAATGATACCCACTCGCCATCAGTCTCGGGACGACGGGGTTTCTTGTAATTAACTCCCAGGACGGTGGCTCATCCTTTACGGAGGGTTCTCTTGCTGCTGAGCTGCCCTGCGCTGGTCCGTGCAGAGAACGCTTGTCACTGGCTGGTGGGGGCAGCCCTCCCCAGCGGGCTTTGCCACCTCGGCTGGGCACAGTTCAGTGGCCGCTACCCACAGGAAAGCAGCAGCGGGACCGCCCCGCTGTAACAGCCAGCGGTCTCCAGCCGGCTCCGAGTGCCGGGCAGCCTGGTGCGTCCCTCGGCCCCGCCTCCTCCGCGGCTCCTTTGCCTCCCTCTTCTCTCCTTACTTATCAGGCTTTCCCCACCCATCCGGGCCACAGGGGTCCTGGCCGCTGTGCGTGCGTGTGGGCACACACCCGCCTCTCCTTCCCCAGCCTCGGTGTCCTGTAGCGCACGCCGGAAGGGGCCCGAAGGGACAGCTGGGGCCTATGGAGACCTCGGGCTGGGGGGAGGTGCGGCCCCTCCTCTTCCGTTCAGCGGCTCAGCCCCGGAGCCTGTGGCCCGTGGGACGGCGTCACCACCTTCCCAAGGTCCTCGCTGGCCCGGTGGCCCCGCCCCGCCGGATGGGCCCAGGGAGCCAAGCCAGCTCCAGGGCAGCGCAGGCCGGGGGCGCGGCCTGGCCAAGCCAACCTCCTGCCCTTTGCCCTGTCGCTCTCCTGAGAACAGGAGACTCGTCTTCCTTGAGCCTTTCTGTTGTGCCGCTCTTTCCTGTTTATTTGTGAGCTGCAGTGTGAAACAGTTGCTAATTCAGATTTTTACTGTGGATAAACAAATACAGAAAATTAACAGATGTGTTTTGCAGATGTACTTAGCAAAAATAACATCTTCCGTGGAGAGAAGCGCCTGAAGAGGACTGAGCCCAAGGGGGTGGGGCAAGGAGCGCTCAGGCTCTTCGGGACCTGGACCAGAAAGGGACAGACCGAGTGGGCCACGGAGCGCGGCCCGGGCACGCCAGCCTCTCGGACCAGCAGGGACGGAGGACGGGAGCCCTCGGAGCGGAGAGGCCGAGAGAGGCGGCTCGTGACAGCCTCAGCGCGTGCGAGACTGCCCTCGGGACCGAGCCCCAGCGACGGCCGGCGACGGGTCGCCCACCCCCGGGCACTGCTTGAGCCACAGAAAGGGGGGGGAGCTGAGGCGGCTCTGGGGGCTGAGAGGCCGGGGAGCCCCGCAGCTACAGAGCCTGCACCCCTCAGGGAGCCTGGAGCCCGAGCTGCTCGCTGTGCTCAGCTCCTTCCCGGCTCTCGCCGGCACCGGGCGGCAGTGGGCAGGGGGGTCGCCCGGCCGCGGAGCCACAGGTGGGCACGTCATGGCGGCACGGCAAACCCTGAGCCGCCGCCCCTGTGCCTCGGGGTCCGCACACAGGCGTCCGCCTTTCGGTCACGTTTCCGCTCCGCTTATGTTAAAGTCAGTGTTTTCTCGCAACCTGAACAACAAACTTGGAGCTTGGATCCTTCTCTCTGGCTACAAACCAAATAAAAGGCAGCACCGTCCCACGGCTCCCAGCCCAGCGCGCCTCCCGACCCCGGCCGCCAGGGCTGCCTCTCCCCGAGGCTCGCCGGCCCCTCGCCCCGGGCACCCGCCGCTCGCCCCCAGACCCCCCTGGTTCCGGCCCTGCGTTCCCAACAGGCGACGTCCTCCGTCCCGCTGAGAGCTGCTGACCCGCCGGCTCTCCGCTTCCCGTCCGTTCCGAAGAACGAGCGACCCTCGGACCCGACACGCACGGGACGCTCCCGCCGCGTCTCCGGAGCCGCCTTCTCAGCAGGGTCTCGGTAGGCGGCGCGGCCCGGGCGTGGGTCTTCAGGGGCTCTTCAGACGAAGCAGACGGGGCGTGGAGTCGCCCCGCTGCTCACGGAGGCTCAGGCTGCCCCGGGAACGCCGCCTCTGCCCGTGGGCCGCCGCCAGGCCGGCCGCGCCC